>JAFELO010000480.1:281701-340290 GCA_017140195.1 Eumaeus atala
ATATCTTAAAATGAATTACCCTAAACATGAAGACGCTAACGATATATTGATGCAATTAAAATAAGTGAACCGAAAGCAATGAGTTTGTAATCTCCAAGACCTGCAATGGCCGACGATGCTTATTTGGTATCGAAGGAGAAAAAACGGAGGAATTCGCAGTTAGTCCATGTAGGGCTCGGCTGTGCATCGCCGCGCTGTGGACGCAGCCGGCCGCTGGAGCGAGTGACGCTAATTAGCTCCCACACCGGCGTTCCGCTGCGCTCTCGGCTCACGGCCCTCGGCTCTCCTATAGATAAAATTCCATTGTATCGAATATATCGATCTCTCATAACAAATATAAGTTTCCAAGTTCCAAGTAGTAAACTTTCCAAGTTCTCATCCTGTAATTGTTAACCATTGGTATGTAGCTCGTGTGCACTTGGTAAACTATTTGAATGATGTGACGAGCAACAAGAGGAAGCATATTATATATTACTTATGTTAATTTTCCAATAAACATGGCCACTTTTACATTTAACATGAGGCACGTGCTTGTTTCATATGAACTGTAGCCGTGGGTGTGTTCGTTTTGCATTAGATGGGTGAATAGTGAGTAGTGGCGATCCTGTAAGCTTTTTCCTCGGGCGAAGTTTCTGTCGCAAGAATCTCATATTCATTCAGTAACGGGTATATATTCTTCCTACGGAACATCTACCCTCACGGATTCAAACTGGCGTATGACATACTCATATTATATAGAGGTAACATTTCATTGTTTGTTTGTTTGTATGTAATTAAATTAAATTGTATGGCTGCGAAACTACGGGAAAGATTTGATAAATTCTTTTGCCATTAGAACCCAAAATTTTCTGTTATGAAGATAGGCTATATAACATTTTCTAAAACCTTTTAATCATTACGAAGACTTCAATAATGTAACCAAAGGAGTAAAAAAATATCAAACTAAATCCACATTTAGTTGCAGAAATTATTGACAAGTAGCAGCCCCGGCAGACGTTGTTCTGTCGTAAAATGAATTTGTTGTCACAGTAACATGTAATGTTTACAAGGCCGATTTTTTTAATTAACGAATTTTGCAATGTTTATATACTATATTTCGTGAAATTTATGTGAGAAGCCAGGACGCACATCCAGATATATTATATATATCTAATTTAGCGCTACCCATAGAGATCTAGAGCCGGCATTAAAATACGTCGTTTTTAACTTATTGGCAAGCAAATAATATAACATTTGTGTTGCCCCGTCCAGTCCTTGCAGTTCCACAAGCTCTAGATACCTTTGTGATATGTGAAACCATTAAGTAAGTTTATTTTTTATCCTCAAATCGCCTAGAAGAGGCGGCCGATATCATCCGATAGAGAGATGGGATAAGGCTAGGAAGAAGAAGAGAAGAGTTCCATATGTGAAAGCTTTTTATCGGATCCCTGTTTTTAACAATCCGCTGTTTGTTCGTTCGTTTATCATACGAGTATATCCTGTAGTGGAATATCATCATTCCTGGCTCTATAGCTATAAAATGGCCTCCTGAATGTATCTATCTATCCGTTGCATCTAGAGTGTACATATATATATCTTTTTTAACTTTTTACTAGTAACATGTGTTTCATGACGCAGGAGCCGTCAGCTAGATGCAATTATTATTCTATCCGACCGTTTCCTCCATCGCATGGGGATTACAAAATAGCATTCAGCCGCTTCTCCTAACGTTGACGACAGTACGTTAATGAGAAGCAGAAATGACTGACTTCTTAACCGACTTCAATATGGAGGAGGATTGTCGAATGTTAGACCACGCATAATCTTTACAGTGTAGAACGATCTGGATAAATCTTTGTTCATGTATCGGTCGGTACGTATGACTCTGAGGTTGGTCCCACAGAGGAAGTCAACCAAATTCTAACTAGGCAGAATAGTTGGCGATGTTTGTGTATCCACTCACCTTGTCTCTTATGTCATACAATATATAATGCGAACTCTCAACAGTGGATATCTACTTAGTAGATAGTTGGTTAGTCAATTAGTTGCTGCGCTGTAACCCGATCAGCTTAGCCCATCTCTCACTTTATTTAATATTACTTTCAAGTCATACCGACTATAAAACACCAGACTAGTTAAAAATTAACTAAATTTAACATTCTTGTAACAATATATTTATGAAAAGTGACTAATGAACCGTATATTCGGTGGCAGTAAAACCTGATCCTGTTCTGGCAGTTGGCACCGACATCAAACAAATTATTGAATTGTTCAAAATTAAATTGTTAGAGGGAATATTCAATTTCGTTTCAATAATTTAATGTATAAAAGGAACTTCGGAGGAATGTCTTTCCATCGCGTAGCCGCAGTATAGGCGGGTCTACAGCAAGCGGACGTCTATGCCATAGGACTCTCCTCCCTGGAAGCAGACATTCATTATTTTTACTATAATAATGAATGTCCATAACCTGTAAACTGTTCCAATGTAAATTGTTATGATACCAGTTATAAGGACAGATCTACGTACGACTCACTTCATAGAGCCGTGTCCTGCATACCTATAGCGTATTGTTTATGTTTATACCTCCGTATGAAAAATAAATAAATTAAGTAAGTGATTTCTGGAAATGTAAAATTTATTGTATGCACGTCTTGGCTTATCAGTAAGTACATAGAATTGTAATTGAGTTAATTAAATAAATAAAATCACTAGCACACCTGGAAATTACTTTCTTAATAGGAATATAAAAACTAATTAAAAATGTAAATTAGTCCGATAATGATAAAGTAAAATAATGAAACGGACAACCGATATGTTTGCATATTCTGTAACTCAAGCGTAAACGAAATGGAAAATAATGATACTTGCTTGCTATCTCTTGTGTCATTGAAAAATCATATTGAAAATGCAACATTAGTAAGGAGTGAGCAGCCGATGATGTGATCTGAGGCCGGTGCGCGGGTCCTGCCGTCAGCAGCTCACAGTGCTTAGGCGATTGGTATCTACCTAACGACCCCTTGACTGTTTAGCAAGATACAACCAATATCCATAGTTTCATAATAAACTCCCATTCTACTACTGGAATATTGAAATATGAATTTTGCAGTAACGATTCTTCTCCAGTAGAGGTGTGAAGGTACGTTCGATCACATTTGCTTTCTTCCGATGAAGACGAGTTCCAAGTCGGAGCGGGCGAGAACATTTTACACGAATTTTAAGATAATATTAAAATAATTCGGCAATTTTTTGATTTATTTAGCCATTAATTGAATGATATGTTATTTATTACGGCACGGGCGCAATTGCCGGCATTTAGAGCATGCGAGTAGGAAACGGAACATTACACCAGCCGAGCATCGCGTACCGAGTGGCGACTAGCGGCAGTGCGTCCATCTTGTTAACGATTGTTTGGATGAATCAATCAATGAAGAGCGAGGTCGTTATGAAATATTACACAAATGAAAATGTGTTTTATGGTTCGCAATGTCACAGATTGCAATAGAGTAGGTCCCTCATCTTCATAGAAAGACGCATCCTGGTCTTTGCTTTAATCTGGATCACTTATAGAGCCTAAACCTTTATATAACCTAACCTTTCGTTACATGTGACATAAACTGTTAACATTTTCACTATTTACTTCGTTTATATATTGACCTCACTGTCAGATATACGTTAACATTACACACCCGTCCCCGCCCATGTTTTTTCCACACCGATGTGTGTGCATATGAAGTATTTAAAAATAACGTTATACTAATAGGAAATATCCATCCATACTAATTACGTGATTACACCTTGAATGTACGAGATATTCTTATCCTTGAATTTTATTTTATGATACTCTGTCTTACTGAACTCGAGTCTACTCGAGGTACTCCCGGGAGCAATACATATTTACATTCCAGAAATGACTTCATATTATATGACGTCTTTAACAAACGTTTGTTTATCTCGTTTGTTCATCCCTGACAAAATATAGATATCAAATGTTAAAAATGATTCTCTAGAACAGAAATGTAACGTAGTGTCGAAACTGGTGCACTAGCGGTAAGTCCAGATGTGCTGGCTACACGCGTTACATGTGAGTAGGCACTTTACCTGCTACCTGGACACAACTAGTCCATGTTTCGACTGCCTGCCACTGCTATGCTACCCCTACTAGCCATGTCTTAGCTGATCAAAGGCTTCAGAGCACTCGGCAGCGTTGCTGGGAATCGTACCGGTACGTCCGGCCCGCTCCTATAGCTACACCTTCAGCAGCTCCAGTTCACATGACGCGGGCTTAAAGTGCAGTCCCGTGTCGAGCTGTGAGTGAATATCCTGTGGTCCACAACAGGCAACACTGCTGTACTGGCTATGGGCATCGGTAGTCACAGCTCCGACTGCTCGTTTGCACCATTATACTATGAAAAAATTGCTCGAATGGCAGCCAGCGGCACCGGTAGTTGCGGTGCGAAGTGACTGCTCATTTGCTCAGTGCTACAAAGATCGATCCCCAACAGTAAACGCAACCGGTGTTTGGGGATGAAGCTAGTGCTGTACACTCCTGAGACGTCTCCGGCGATAGCCCGCTGTCAAACATTACGACTGGCGCGCTGCCGGGCGGGGCTACTGCAACTAGCCTCTTGTTTGTAAGGAGTAAACATTCATTCAAATACTTGATGTTTAGTGATGAGCGATGCTGTCGAACAAAATAAGAGTACTTTAATGCTTCTTCTATTAAAGTGTGCAGCTGACTGCGTCAGAAGGTAGCTAATGTTTGTCGAGGGTATGTATGTTTGTACGTATCCATTTCTCAGTTACGCTGACGAAACTGGCCGCTGGGCGGACACCTACACATTCTGATGTGCCGTTGCATTCGTCTCGAATATGCGGGTGTAACTGGATACACTAAAATATATTTTTATTTCTAAATTTAATTTATCATCACTTAGTCACCCGCTTATTGATTCGTATCGATTACCTTATAAACACCTATTCACATATGTTGTTCTTTATTTCTCGACGAAAGTATATTTAAATAAATAAATTGTATGTTTTTTTTTCAAAGCTGTGACAATTGACAAAAATGTGAACAATAACGTTGGTCAGGCGGCTGTGCGCCGCTCAGATGCGGCCCGTGGCCACGTGCGCGCCCCGCCCCTGCTTAGAGCCAAGTGTCACAGAACAGACAAGAGCAAGTTTGGCGGTGTACAGCCCGTTTAGCCAATTGTAACTCCGACGGGACGGCCTTCGGCGGACACGAGCGGGTGGCACATCAGACGTAGCGACTAGGACTCTCGTTTGCGCCTGCCTACTCCCTGTAGCAAGAGAAAAAGGCATGTAGCACTCCATGTGCTAAGCACGCGTTGTTTTAATAAATCTAAAAAAGCAGAGCCACGAATGTGGTGTGCTGACAGAAGTAAAGACTTAACACTGTAATATTAACTTATTCGGCGATGAACAACGTGACGTGACGATGACGCGAGTTCCGTGATTTTTGTTCACTCACAAAGTGCTCCCCATATCTAAAGAATATTCAATAAATAACAAAATATTTACCACAATTGCAAAATGGAAGTCCGCCGACAGACTTTTCCCTGGTTCGTGTGTAGTTGAATATTAAATTCACGTACTGTTAAAGATTTTAATAACTCTTATTGTGAATAAAAATATTTTCATTTCATAAATATGTAAAGTGAATCTTTTGAATAGAATTCTCGGTACCGTCACTTCATTAATAGCCAATAGTAAAAAATAAAAAAGTAATTCTGTTTGCGTTCTGTACAAGCTGAGATCATGATACCAAGAATTCCACTCGAAAGATTCACATTAGATATTTATGAAATTAAAATATTTTATTAATGCCTTTAGGTGCACCTAAACTGTAGGTACATTAAACCAATATTAATATTAGAATTAATCGAAGATTGATAGCCATTTGGAATATCTCACTTTAAATAAGTCTTTTTACGAGAGCCACGCGATCCGACAATTTTTCAATTTGATTACCATCATCTTTTATAAATCAAGATGTGCTTAATCACTTAAATAAGCACCTCTCATGCGTCTTGTTTATACGCTTAATAGTTTTTGATCCCAATAAGAGATTTAAGGAAAATGAATAGTAAGAAATATCTGTTACAATTTAGCATGACTTGCGTAGGATAGCTTAGAATTGGAATTAGGAAGACAAATTTATTCCCTAATACTTACGCAAAACTTTCGTTACCTGCGATACCTGAATCTGATTAAGCGGATTATACTGCGTGTCGCATATTAGTTTGTGTATATCACCAATACGGTTTTTTGCCTGACCTGATGACGGGAGGTTGCACCCCAATACACAACTAATGTTAAATCCTAATGAATACACAACTAATGTTAAATCCTAAATCCTAATGAGCCAAAGTTATTGAAAATCGGCCAAGTGCGAGCCTGGCCCGCGCTTGTAGATTTTCGTACCGTTGTCTATAAAGAATGTACCTAATAGTAGAACAGATTCACGCCTAACCGGCGACAATTTGAAGTTTGATGACGTCGCAAAACTGATTTAATCTCTAAGTTCTGACACTTCGGCGTCTGACACTTCGGGCGTGCGACAGCAGGGACTTGCCCGCGTCGGAGCCGTAGTGCTCGTGCTATGATACGTTACGAGCCGCACGGCAGCAGGGGCACACGTGTTGGTATGTGAGGTGGGTGTAAGATATGAGATTGTCTACAAATAATATGTTTTAATGATTTAAGAGTGGCAAATGAACAGTCATTAATTTAATGAGCTACAGATTCATAATTTCTTTTACAATAGATAATATTATTTAAATAGAGAGTCTGATGACGAATACGATATAATTAAAGTTAAAAAGCAAATAAGAATAGAGTGTGATACATGAGAGGGGCAAGACAATCGCTTGAAGATGTCTGTGTTATCTTCAATGTTTATCTCGGGAACGTGACCCCGCTATCGGCGGGTCCACCGCCCGCCCAGCGCAGTCACACAGACGCACAGACGCACACACAGCGGGCACAGTGAATGCAAACAAACGTGAGTTATTTTACGGAACCAAGAGCATTAATTTAGTAACGCCGATCTGTCTTTCGTTTATTTATTACGAGACCACCTTGCCCGCTGCTGTACTGATCGTTAGATAACATTTTCGTAATCCAATGAGCGGATATTATAATTATACACTTTCGTATGTATGATTCATTTGTTTCTACTCGGAGATACATCAGGTTCTAATAAGTATTTTCTTTAAACTCATTTTTCCTCGCGTTTCGCACGTTTTTCGAAGCGGCGCTACAGGTAGTTAAGTGTCAGGCGGTGTCGTGAAGTGGAGTGAAAAGGGGGACAGCGCCTCTCGGGCACACGGAATAAGGCGTGTGGCGGTGTTTAGGGTGTTTAGTTAAAGTGGAACTTATACGCAAGCCATGCTTAAATAAACGTACCCGTATGTTACCCGTAAATTTCACGGGTACAATGTGATTATTATTTCTTCAAGACGTAATAAGTAATAAATTTGAACTAAATATTTTGGATCTGTTCTGTTACATTTTTCTCTGTCACTGGGAGGGCATTACACAAAGTAGGTATGGAGCCAAATGAAATATTTAAAACTCTCCATACACTTGGCATAAATACTAGGTGGATTATAAAGTACTCGGTCTAACACAGATTCATTCAATTATAAAAATCAAATCTACATTATTTAGTTATAAAATGGATAAATGGTTGTGATCTTATAATTTTTTTAAAAAGCAATCGGACATAGTTTCTGCAAATGGAGTAAACCGAGCAGCGTGCCGCCATTAAGTACCTCCATAAGGAGGGGCTATCACCGAAAGCCATCCATGATGATTATTCATCCGTCAGAAACTGGAAAGCAGAATTCAAGCGTGGTAGAGTGAGTATGCTCTGGAAGACCTTCGACGTCCATTACTGACGAAAATATTAAAAACTAGTACTCCATTTAATTATGGGAGACCGCAGATTAAAAATTAGAGAGATAGCCGAGATTATCATACACATTAACGAAATATAATATATAACAATATAATATAATTATTCTTATAAACGAACTCAAAGCATCATAGTCAACGGATTGGGTTTCCACAAGGTGTCTGCAATGTGGGTTCCGCGACTGCTTTCAGTTGAACAAAAAAGGATTCGATTGACTAGTACACGCGACTGTTTGGAGTTATTTGAAGCTGATGTAGATGATTTTTGTATCGGTTTATAATGGACTAAACAAGAGCTCATTACTGTACGTCAGAAACAAAGCAACAATCGTAACAGTGGAGAGGACCACCCTCTAAAAAGGCTAAGGCGATTTTGTCGACAAAATAGGTAATTGCGTCAGTATTCTGGGACTCCAAGTGTGCGATTATGATAATCTTGAAAGGGATCAGACTATAAACTCTGAATACTATCAAAACATCAGCACAAATGTATCAAGATACCATTCTTGAGAGGGTAGTTAAGCCCCTTCATAACACCATGTTCAATAAGTAAGTATGGTCCCTCCTCTTTTTTTTTGTTGACGCGGGAAAACGCATTTACGGGCCTTCACTGGCCCTGGGTGGGGTCCAAAACCACCGCGAGTGCCACCAGTGCCGTCTTTGATGAGGTGTCCCGGAACAACAAATCATCAGGGCGCCTCGACGGCAAGTCAGCCCCCGAAGAGACCGACGCCACCTCCACAGATGGGGTTGTCCCGCACCACAGGACAACCCCACCGACTTTGGGACAGTGCAATGGGGTGAGGTGGGAACCTCACCCCATTGCACTGTTTTGCCCCGTGCGCAAATGCGCCGCCACTTCTTGCTCTTTTGTCCCCTCTTTTTTAAGAGGGGCACAAAGAACGGAACCTCCTCCTGCTCTTAAGTCCCCTCTTCTTATAGGAGGGGCACTAAGAGCCGCCACCTCCTCGGTTCAATTGGCTTCACCCAAGGTGTCTCGGATAACCCCAGGCTACTGAGCCCCACAGCCACGACAAGGCTTGAATCATGGTGGGGAGTATGGTCCCTCCTGCATGACTCGGGCCAGATCATAATGCTGACTCTACCCAATCTGGGTTAAAAGGAACGTTCCGTACTTGATCAGAGCTAGAGACTACCCTTCATCTAGTCCCGAATTTAATCCACTGCATTGTGATTTATGAGCACTTTTAGAGAGTACAGCTTCATCGAAACGCCGTGACAATTTGGAGTCCCTAAAACAATCCATATGATTGGCAGTGAAGACTTTCTCTCTGAAAATAGTGTGTGCTTCTATTGATAACTGGCCTCAATGTTTAGAGGACTACGGTATTGCAGCCAATGGAGACCACTTCGAATAAGCTTTTTATATTTTTAATTGTTTTAGATTTGTGTATTAACGGTAGTTATCGAAAAATTCCAACTGGAATTAGAAAACCAGTTCGATGACCAGGATACATCGGAAACTACTATGGCAATTTACGAGGCCATGAGTGGCGTGATTGGTTGTATGCGGGACGTGGGTGAAGGATACTGTAGGAGTAAGTATACGAGCAGGAAAGCGAACTCTCAGATGAGACGCTTGGACTTATGAGGGGACACAGAGCACACGAAGATTTTACGTCTGCCGATGCCAAGCTTCTTTTTAAGCATGTCCGAGACTTCGCTGCTCAAATACGCAACGGGTTTCCGAAGCGATTGGGCAGCCGAAAGTTTTTTTGGAAAGGTTGGGAGAAGTCATCTGACAAAGGTTAGGACTGATTCTGGGTTACCGTTTCTTCTAAGCCTGAGATCCTATCTGAGATCGAAGCTTTCTCTAGCATTTTAAATACATCGCATGCTTGTCATCCTGATACCCTGAACAACGATCCGCGTGCAAGCCTGACACGACACTTGTCCGGCGATCTTTCGACGTCAGCTTGAGTGAGATTATTATCTAGCTCTTGCGCAGCTTAAAGGAGGAAAGGCTCCGGGGAAGAACGAATTTACAGTCGAGCTTCTTAGGGCAGGAGGCGAACCAGTGTTACGAGAAATGAAAAACATTTTTAATTTTGTCCTTCATCGGGGCGTACCTCCCAAGGCATGCCTTGGAAGTGATGCTGTTTTGTTTTAAAGAAGTTCACTTATTGGCTATATTTACAAGTTATTCTTAAGAGTCTTGATGAATCGTCTCACCACAAAGCTTGAAGAATTCCAGCCACCGGTGCAGGCTGGTTTTCACAGAGTATTTAGCAAAATGGACCACATTTTCACGATAAGGCAAATTGTACTAAAGACACATAAGTAAAATTAGCCACTGTGTCTTGCTTTGTAGACTATGAAAAAGTATTTGACTCTGTCGAAACCTGGGCTGTTCTGGAAGCTTTACAGCGATGTCAGGTCGATTGGCTATACGTCGAAGTACTGAGATCATTGTATGACGTTGCTTTTAGGTTCGTTCTGATTCCGGGAAGTCGAACAAGGCCAATCCAATTGCATCGAGGAGTGCGACAGGGGGATGTCATTTCCACGAAACTGTTCTTTAAGACTTTAAACTGGGCAGAATGCGGCATAAATATTAACGGAGAGTACGTCTCACATCGTCGTTTAGCCGACGATATCGTTGTGTTGGCCGAATCATTGGAGAGCTTGCAGAAAATGTAGCACAGCCTAAATGAATAGTCCCATTATATTGGCCTTAGGATGAACTTGGACAAGACAAAGGTCATGGTTCAACGTACACGTTTTCCCTAGGCCGGTCAACGTCGATGGTGCTATTCTCGGAGTCGTAGACGAATGCGTCTACCTCGGGCAACTATTGCAATGAGATAGACATTCGACAACTTCGAGAAGGAAGTCGATAGAAGGATTCCTTTGGGTTGGGCAGCATTCCGGAAGCTTCGTCACATTCTCACGTCACCGATCCCGCAGTGCTTGAAGACAAAAGTCTTCAACTTCAACCAATGCGTTCTCCCCGGGATGACCTACGGAGCTGAAACATGGCCTTTTAATTCAGGATTGATTCGCAAGTTTGCGGTAGCCCAACGAGCTATTGAACGTGCCATACCGAGTGTTTCTCTGTCCGCCAGAATTCGTAAAAAAGTCATATGGCAGAGAAGTAAAATATCCGATGTCACGCGACGAATAAGCACGCTGAAGTGGCAATGGACTGGTCATACACTCTGAAGAGCAGATGGCAGATGGGTCACTAAGGTTCTGGAGTGGAGGCCGCGTTTAGGAAAACGAAGTTTTGGTCGACCGTTCACCAGATGGGAAGACGATCTCCGTGCAGTAGCCGGTCCAGGATAGATGGGAGTAGCAGGTGATCGGACGTCTTGGCGTTCATCGAAAGAGGCCTATGTCCATCAGTAGACCAAAAAGGGCTTATAATGATACCCACATGGGTGGGGGGAGGGAGTGCAACGAAAACTAAACTTCTTGATCTTGGAAGAGCTCAAAGATCATTAATAAAGGTAATGTATTTTAAGCCCTTTAAGTTTAACACAAACAGCCTCTATTCTCTCAGTGACCTTCTTACTGTAAGAAAATTATATGTTCTACATGTAATATTATTGTCGCATAAGGACCTACCTTTTCCCCCAGCTGCCACAAGCAGCAGTAGAGGCGGCAATGTTGCTCCTACAGTTCCTGTACGCACTCAGTGCGCCAGGCGACAATTTCCGGATCAATCATTGTACCGTTACAATTTAATTAATCGTAAATTAAATATCTATCCTCTATCAGTACATGAATGAATGCCGAGTTGTTCACTCACATACACACACACACACACACACACAAAAACACACACACACGCCCAAAACCATATTTTTTAAAATTTCTATATTATATAAGGGGAAAAAGAGTATATGTAAAATTTTTATCAAAAGAAAAATTTGTAAAGTTAGATGTAATGGTAAGTACAAGTTTTTCAATACTTGTAAACAGGAAGGGAATGAGTGAGACAACCCCAATACAAGTAATCTCTTACTTAATGGGGAATAAGGATTTTTGAGAAATAAAAGTGATGTATTATTATTATTCCATAAAGGAGGTGCTAAATCCCGGACAATGTTACATTGTACAGGAGACGCGCTCCAGACTGATCGACTCCAGACGCGCTGGCACATCTATCGTGAATGTTCTCTACCGAAATACTTCATTATGTTAAGCATTATCTTGATCTTGTGAATAACTAGTTGTGTCTCATGATTTCTGTCGCTTTATATTGAAGACGATGCGTATAGCTTATATATACGGCGTATATATTGTCGTGAATATGCATGGTGTGGATGTGCCAGTCCACGGTTTTAGAGTACTGTTACCTTAAAATGTCAACTTCGATCCATCATCATCGAGTGGTAAATGTCCTAGAGTAAAGTGGCTGTTCCTCTAAATGTAAATGACATCAAACGCTTAAAGCACACACACGGAAGCAAAGTCTCGCACGCTTGGGGCTTTATGTACCATTCAAACGGCTAGAGTGGACCGGGACGGTATGTCGGACACAGTAAGAGAGCGTGCCGCCAGCGACTAAAAATCCCAGAAGCCGGAGGCTTGGAATGAAGAGCTTTGTGCCAAACCCGATCAAAGGCTTTTGCTATGTCCAGACTAACCAACAACGCCTCCCCCTTTGTTCCAACAGCCTCCGCCCATATATGCGTCAGGTAAGCTGAGACGTCACCAGCCGACCGCCCGAGACGGAAACCGCACTGACAGTCACTAAGTAGCTGATGCTCCTCTACGTACCGCAGGAGCTGGCCATTGATTATTGTTTCTATTATCTTTGTAAAAAAAGAGGTTATTGATATTAGACGGCACCAGAGCGGTTTTCCAATTCCTTGGGACCATTGCGGTGATCTCGTCACAAATACAGTGGACTATGATCCAAACTGTGTGACAGTCACGGGTCGTCACCCCAGACGCGTTATGTCGGACTAATACGACCGCATCACGACAAATGTCCAAGAATACCAACTAACGCGCTCTCAGATACGACACCGCACACCCGGTGTATGGACATTCCGGCGCCCCCGGGGACGTTTACGAAAAATACACTGCAACCAAGACATACGTCAAGTGAGAGAACAGTTCGACTACTAATAGACCGAACGACACCTTTAGAGTAGTGACTAATCCCAATACGATCCGCCATTTGCCTGGCTCAAATAATGTCGCCTTACCGGTTAAGTATACTGGTCTGAGACAACCGCGCGCGATTCTTTTCACCCGTCAGAAGGTGATAGACTGCGGACTGACACGTGGACACAAATAGAGCGAATTGTGTACGTCAGACGTAGTACCATTGCTGTATAGCGGCGATGTTGGCACTGCACGAGGGGGGAGACATTTAATTCACCCTTGTATAATACTGGCGTGAAATTATCGCAGCATGTCGAGATTTGTGCGGTGTGTGACAGCCCGTGAAAAGAAGAGGTGAGGTGTACCTGTCCTGTAGGACTGAGCCTTGGCATAACTTTCTGTGTGGATGTTTATAGGCGTCGGCAGTCACCAAAACGCTTCGACTGCTTATCCTCTGTATGCTCGAAAAGGACCTGAGCAGATATATCTGCTGAGAATCTATTCGCAGTAGTATTAATTCTTTGCGTTTTTACAAAAGCATTTTACATAAAATTCTTCAAATTCTATTTTATTCGCCGGACTCATTGATAGCGAGTATTCTCGGAATTTCCGAATTTCTGCTGATAAATGTCCACAGGTCGGGAGGTGAAGTTTTAACGATGTCGATTAATTTCGATAAAACACATTTAAGGATCCGTAGTCATAAACATAAGTATTCAAATTTACTTTTCAATAACATAGGACTGTGCGCATTTGTAAGAACATCATACAGTGGCGCTACATCTGTTATTACAGCTGTGCGAATGTCGTAGCGTCTACGTAGTAACTGTAATAATATTGCCGTCCTAGCCGAATTTCGGCTACGGTGTTCATCTCCACAGAGCCCTAGACACACTACAGTACACAATTGTGTATGCAAACACTACTGCGGTCTCTCTCTTCACAGTTCCCTATTCCGATGGGGTGGCAGGCCGACAAGACCGGAGAGCAACCAGCGGCAGGACCGACGGCTTGACCTGCTCTCCGAGGCACGAATATATGATTACAATCTAGATACTGTAGATGGATTGGGATCGCACCTTGAGAATGCAGGCAACGCGTATACATCCTTCTCTCTCTGCTCTATCTACCTAGAGGTATAGACCAGGCTAGGAGTAAGGCATGGAATACCTAGACCAGAGCGCTTGAAGGTACAGGCGTTGCCTGCTGCACCGTGTTCTCCAAATGGGTCATTAAGACTGTCGCGCTACACGCGAGACGACAGTCCATAGTCCGTCAGCCGCATTCGTCGACAAATATAAATAAAACTATTAATATGGACAGCTGGTCAGAAAGAGTTGAAAAACGTTTTATACTGTCCATTTACTACTCGGTGACAGACAGACAAGATCGCCGGTCTCCGTCTGATCGTGTTACCTTTTACGATGTAATAAATTAAAAGTCTGTTTTAGAATAAGTTTTGTCGTCAACATGATGTCACATGGAGTGGCTGAACAGTTGAATTCATATTTTTATTACCTTTTCCATTCGTGATGTTTATTGGGTGAGATACAATTAACCTTTACAACTGATGAATTATAACTACTGAGGTGGCTTAAATGCATTATACTTTTAAATAGGAAACGAACGAGAAAGGAAGCCCCGTTTTATCGATCGATATAGTAAATATTTCTTTTGTTTTCTGTGCTCGTGTGACAATTGTGTAAATATAAGGGTTGATAAGGATAGGTACTTACTCATTATTATGTTAATTAGTGAATTGATACGTCATAGAAGAATAGGTCTAGTTTTGTACCAAGGATGTGACGATGTACGTCGTGATGTACCGAATAGCTGCTACGTACGAGAATTGAGCAGATCTTCTCACTAAATATCTTGATTGAATTTACACGCTAGATGGTCATATAACCGGAGCTTATGCATTTAATAATTAAACCAATTAAATGTATAAAAGCTTCGCATAAATATCGTTAGATACAGTACAATCCGTTAATGAAACTGCGAGTGAGAGGACGTACAGGAACACATCTTCTTAAAGTTCATTATGAAGTCATTGAATTTTCATCCCGCTTTTGCAAAAAGAAAAACTTAAACGACCGAGATCACGTTAACTGAATCTGTGCGACTGCTCTTAAATAAATAATTTGATTTATTCATAATTTAATGCAATAGGAATATGAAAGTAAAGCTAAATATACACGAACACAAAAAATCATAGCTGGCATGTTCCCAACGTCTACTAACATGACATACCTAAGTCAGGTCGACGACCTACCAGCGTTGTACCAAGCGCAGAGTGCACAAACCCTCTGTATATCTGATCAGATAAACGCTACAAATATAATAGGGTCAATGATTTAATTAAAGATAAACATCTAAACACTTGGTAAATATGTAAAGTTAGAGAATTTCAACAGAATGTTATGTTGCCATCTAATGCGACGGCGGCGCGTGGCGCTTCCTCTCGTACATTGTGTTTATATACCTGTCATGCTTAATACGGATTTTGTTATTTACAACATAAGCAAACGAAGCTGTCGGGATTATGAGCTGGTGGCCACAGTGACCGTACACTAGTCCAGGACTTATCAGTGAAGCATGTCGCTCAGGTAGGCGCCAAGGCATTCGGAGTCACATCATCGCATCTAGGGTGGCTGACACCTTTCGTACGATTTTACTGTCTTAGTGCGAAGGTCCTGTCCTCTGGAGATGGAGTTCCCACTCACTCTGCTGATGATTTACTCGCGTAAACATCATGACGAGCTTACAAGTACAGCGCTCGTGACACAGGAGCTTGCAGTACATCTTGTAAGCCTACAAACATCGAAAGCTATAACAATTATTATTAGTTACCGTAGTACCCAGTCATATAATTGATTAGATAAATAAATATTAATTAGAAGTAAAAGACTACGTTTAAAGTCATTCGAAAATCCACAATTAAATAAGCGTTTTGTTCGTGACATTTATACTACTATTATAAAGAGGAAACATTTTAGTGTTTGTTTGCATTATATAGGCTGCGTCACTACGGGATCGACATGAAAAAAAATTTTATCACTAGAATCCTACGTTGTCGCTGGTGAACACAGACTAAATAATATTTGCTAACACGCTATAGATAAATATGAAAACTTCGAGAGTGTAACTCTTTTAGTTACACTGTCGAAGTTATGAAAAATGTATCATAATAAATCCTTATATCACAGCTGCAGAAATTATTGACAGCTAGCCGTTCGGATAGGCGTAGTGGTGCTGACATTAATTGAATTATTTGTAACGCGTAATGTTTACGAGGCCGAGATTAAAATGTATGATATTTGTATTTTTGTGAATCAATGAGTATTTGCCATATTTTGTGGAATATCCATGCGAAGCTGGGACGGATGCTAATATCATGTATAAGTTAATAGCCGGCGTTAACAAACTGTCAACATCCAAAACCAACACGTAATTAGTAAAGTACGAGCTAAACCTTATATAATCAAACTATATAGTGCAAGCTAAACCTTATATAATCAAACTATATAGTGCAAGCTTCACAGAAACATCCTGCACGCACAGGGTATATGGGGGCGAGAGTTGCCCACTTTATGAATGTTAACCTACTTGTTATGTGCTATGTGCGCAGACAGCAACAGTCCACTGGGTACAGAAACATAAATCATCACAGAAATATAAATCATTACAACAAAATAGTTAGTCATATTCTCGCACTTTACTATTTATGTGTTGGTTTTATTTCTCGATAGGTTTGTTGAAGCTACTAGCGGTCCGTCCCGGCCTCTCACGGATGTTTCACAAAACATGATAAATATTCATTGGTTTACAAAAGTACAAACATAAATTTAAAATTGACAATAACCGATGCCCATAGACATCCACACAATTTTCTTGCATAACCGTGCCAGTTAGACTTACGTAAAAACGGGCCACCTGCCAATCTGTTCCACGTGTTTTTGCCGTGACGTACAATTACAAAGTATAATAAGAAAAGGACCAGTTCCATCTCCACCCGTTGTGTGGTGTCGGAACATTTTGTAGCATATGCCACGTTCAGATGTAGGTGTCTAGTGATACATACTGCGGTGGCGCCCTGCAGCGGCGGCCGGAGGTTCATTAAACAAATTTAAGCTGTTCTAGGACCTCTGCTAATCCACTCATCACGTCTCTCGTGTCGTTGAGCACTTTAAATGAATTAATCGTTAAAGAAATTTAAGGATAGCTACTAGTACTACTAGCTAGTGAATAATAAGTGGTCCCGTAGTTACTAGTACTACTAGCTAGTGAATAATAAGTGGCCCCGTAGTTACTAGTACTACTAGCTAGTGAATAATAAGTGGTCCCGTAGTTACTAGTACTACTAGCTAGTGAATAATAAGTGTCCCGTAGTTACTAGTACTACTAGCTAGTGAATAATAAGTGGTCCCGTAGTTACTAGTACTACTAGCTAGTGAATAATAAGTGGTCCCGTAGTTACTAGTACTACTAGCTAGTGAATAATAAGTGGTCCCGTAGTTTATCTTAGCTGTTATTATTTCGTAAAACAACTAAAATCTTTAAACCCACGATTAATAATGCCTAGCATAAATTTAATTCGAGTATGACTTAGAAGGGTTATTGGTCGTTCGCATATTGCAACTTTATTGAAATAGACGAAAGTTTATACCGAGACACAAGATATCTTGGCGGTTGAGAACCACTGGCGCTGGTTTATAATAGTGATTATGCCCAGATTGACGATAATGGCGGCGGCATTACGTCACATTTCAAGTATAACAAAGCTGTAATGATTACCTTCGGTTCGTAATCGCATCCTACGCGCTTGATCGTTCTTTAATGATCAATTCCGAACTTCCACACACACACAGTTGTCTTGTTATTGTATTCTAAAGGCTTCCATTTCGATGCACTTGTTGCACTGTTATAAGAATCCTTACAACATAAAAATAGTACAAACGTGTACACACTGTAGAGTAGTTTTCATTTTTTTTTGTTTCCCGAAGTGTTTTTTCCTTTTTTTACTTAAGATGGCTGTGTTTTTTGTTATACATTCCGATCTATTGTATTTTAATCACATAACATATGTTGATGGTCACTACCATTTCTCACACGGCAGAAGGACGGGCAGTTTATGTAGTGGAGGCCAGTTTTGGTGGATGTGTAGCAATTGTTGTAACTTTTAATGCAGTATTCCGCAAAGGGTACCGAGGCACGCTGGTGCACCGTGGTCATTAGCTGGTGCATCTCAGAAGAAAAAGTTTGTCTTATTACACTTAGTGGATGTACATTGAACAAAAAAAATTGCGGAACACAGTTCTAACGTGCAGTAGCCGGCGATGTAATCATCCTACCGGCGACCGGCGACCGGCGACCGGCGACCGATCCGCGCAGTAAGCAGGCTAAACGCGAGGTGCATCGGACACATGGTTTAAGCAAGATACCTTGCTGTAATATTTACTTCATAAAATAATGACTTATACGTAACATTGAGCATTTCCTTCTACACAACTACCTTTTCAGAATATCCCAAGAGTCATTTTCATTTTCTTCTCAATTATTATCATCAGCCGGAGCCTGAGGCACAGGATGCTAGTGATCCAGCCTCGACTCTATACTTTACCCAAGTTGTCAGCTCGCAAGGTACGTTTTCACAGTATGAACTAAAAACAAAACTCAACCAAAACTGCGGCTGTCCAATTTGGCTGTTTATAATTATAGTTTACGTTTGTGTGGACCAACACAATCACCAAATCCCGAGCTCATTCGCACAGTACACAGGACGTAGAGCACAAAGTAGACAGTACGTACAGTACACAATATGTACAGTACAATGTAGATAGTACGAGTGTATAGTATGCAGTTCCAATTAGTAGGTCCTCTCTCAAAAGCGTTTGCTTCTTTTCTCCCGTTAGGTATTTTCCACGATATTTATAGCGCTTATACCTTCTTATATAGTTAATTTGTATTTGGTCTTTAAACTTATTCATCTGCCTACACTAATAAAATAAAGCTGTTGTTTGTTTGAACGCGCTAATCCCTGAAACCATCAGTCGGATTTAAAAAAATCTTTTCGTGTCTAATGGCTACATTCATGAGGAGGGTTATGTGCTATACTTCATGGCGGTGCCACGAATAGGAGAGCAGCTACGCGAGAGCAACGCGGGACGCTGCCAGTTATCAATAAAAGTATTTAATAGGAGAGCAACTACGCGAGAGCAACGCGGGACGCTGCCAGTTATCAATAAAAGTATTTAATAGGAGAGCAACGCGGGACGCTGCCAGTTATCAATAAAAGTATTTAAATATGAGGTTCGAGCGCTATAATATAAGCGCTCGACGGTGGCTCCGACGGAGCAGATGGGGAATCCGAAGCTTTTTGTCTCGCAGAACTTGCTTGACATGTTAAATGTCTGCTCCACAGAAGCCGAGTGGGTTCAGCCAACGTCGAGCGCTTACCTGCAATATTACCATAATTAAAATGGGTCACTGATAAAGTTGAGTTGATAAAGTCGAGTCTCAAGCGAGTTTCAATACAAACTTATTTTAAGCCGCCTAAGAAGATTATTAGTCAGTTCTTACCGTCAGCGAAATGCTATATCCCTCTGCAAGATGCAGGAGTGTACAAGCTTGGTTGTGACTGTCGACTCTCTTGTGTAGGACTAACTAAATGACCTATAAAAACATAGCTGATATGAAACACCGACGTGTTACAAAATCTGTGGTCTGTGAGCATGCTGAAGTTGGCCCCTGCCATTACATTAGAATTGATGAAGCAGAAATCCTCATTCAATCCTCATAAAACACCGATTCCTTCCGCGACCGCTACAAAATCCGTTAAAGTAGTTTCATTGTAATAACCATGAGTTGCTATGGAGTTATTGGTACTTGATTTTTTAAAGATCGGTAAAAGACTTATAATCATATTTGACAATTTCACAATATTCTTTCGTGTGAAAAGGAAGGACCGTCGTCAGTCAATCGTAGCAGTATAACTACAAGAACTTGATGTATGTTGCTTCTCTTATATTCTCTGATAAAATAGAGCAGTACGACGTGATTGCAATTTTGCTATATCTCAGTCATCATAAATGTTACTGTAGTAGGTTAGGTCAGGTTCGGCTCCCCGGCCCGAGCCGTGGTGGGCCACGTTTCGGCCCTTGACGTGACGGTGGGGTTGAGTAGGGGTTGAGTAGCCTACGGCGAAACAAGACACCTTCGGCAAAGCCAATTGAAACCCCATCGAAATCGGTTAGGCAATTTGTACTTGTTTTATAAGAAGAGGGGACAAGACCAAAAAGTGAGGCGGCGCTTTTACGCACGGGGCAAATGGCGAGGATAGGAACTCACCCCCTTGCACTGTCTCATATTTGGTGGGGTCGTCCTGTGGTGCGGGACAACCCCATCCGTGGAGGTGGCGTCGGTCCCTTAGGGGGCTGACTTGCCGTCGAGGTGCCGCCATGATTTGTTGTTCCGGAACACCTCACCAAAGGCGGCTCTGATGGCACTTGCGGTGACTTTTGTGGGTATTCGGCACTGTAATGAGTTGCAGCCCCACACACCACTGGGCCCCATCCAGAACCAGTGAAAGCGCGTAAATGCTTTTCCCCGCGTCAACATAAAAGAGAAAACTTAGGTCACCTTTTCTTTCGTCTATGTGAATTTCCATGGAAATATATTTCACGAGGAGGTGCGCGTGGGATCTCGTTTACTCCCTGCATCCTTCGCCTTTGGTGTCATCTACGTGCTACCCGCGCTCCCGTTAACTCAGACCTCCCGTTAACTCAGACCTAGTGAAGCCGTGTCTACTTTAATTTTTTCTTACATACATATAGCATACAGGGGCCTACGAGCAATTAGAGCCTTTAGGTGGCAATCGATGGCAAGTGTACAATAGCCCTGCTATGCGTTTTTATAAATTACAGTCTCTATTTGACCGGGTCATGAAAATTTATTTGTCATCTTTGGGTATATTCGCTCGAATAAAACCAGATTGCAGTGGCAGTGAATATTACGGACAAATAGAAATGTATGTCAGTCATGACATTAACAAAAAATATTGTAATAATCTGACGTGAATCGGAATATGTATGATCAGACCCTACAATGTATTTTTTCTCGAAATAAATTATAATATTACTATACATCTTAGTAATTGTCAAACATGCCATGTGTGGGCACATGGCATGTTTGACAATAACCACGATGCGCCTGGAGGCTGACAGTAGACAAATGGAGTGGTTTCAACACGAAGCTGTTGATTGGTGAACAAATACGATTCGTTACATTTTAAGTCTGATTGGTGCATTGTAAAGCTTTCAATAAGAACGTGCTTTTGGTTAAACCTTCTTGGAAATACTTCAGTTTAGCTCCGTTATATTGAGTACAAGATACATATTCACGATAAAAAAATCTTGTAAGTCTGTGCGCGAATACGAATTAAAAAAAAACTCAGTAGCCGCATATGATGTGGCAGTCCAGGGCCTCAGATACAACTTGACAGCTGTTAACACTTTTATAAGCTTTACACATTACATTTGTAACAGAATTATTTCTGTATCACTTATAAATTGCGTTGTACTCTTTTAAACCTGTTCATAATTCCCTATTGCAGTTCCTTTGCGTAAAGAAAAAGGGAGGATCAGAGAGGCAAAGCGTATTTGAATCCAATATATACCTTTCTGGCTGTACTAAATATGAACACTTATAAACCATTATTTTTGAAAACAGATTTAAATTGTTCTGAGCACTTTGTTCAATTACAGAAGTCCAGGCAAATATAGCAGTACTTCTACAAAATTGATATGAAAGACGTGTGAAGCCAATCTATTTTAAATCCATTTATAAACGATTGTACTTTGTTGTTCATTGCGATTTCTCCTTTTGGCGCGAGTACATTGTACAATATTTTACTATATTAAAATGGAGTGGGATGATAAAGGGAACATAATCGCTGTAATTGCATTAAATAAAGTAGGTATGTAGCCAAATGCAACTTTTAAAACTCTCCATACACTTGGTATTAGTCAAATGTTTGTGTACCCGGATATTAATGGGTACAATGAGACTTCCTCAGTTTGTACCAAAGAGGTGGTCAAAGCAGTAAGTCACTAATCCTGTCCGAAAGCAAAATACTTTGTCTCGGGAAATGAAGATAGCACCTAGAACCACGTCGCGTACTTTAAGACTCAGGACTTGCAACCTATAAGAGACGCACTGTTAATTTCTTAACTGACAAATTAAAGATGAATAGGGTGGTAAAACCGAAACAACTATTGAAGCGGTACGTAAAAGAAGGTCACAGAGGAATTTTGTTTACGGATGAGAATTTCATTTTTCAATTGAGCAACATTTTAACAAACAAAATGACCGTATTTATGATCAAATCTCTAAGGAAGCTTCCCAATTAGTGGACAGAGTGCAACGTGGGCTTTATGCGACTTGGTGGAGTGTCAGCTGTGAAGGAGTCACGGAGTCATTCTTATAATGTGAAAGAGGTATCAGAACATCGTCACAAGTGTATTTAGATACCATTCTTGAGAATGTTGTTAAGCCCCTTTATAACACCATGCTCGATTACCAAGTAAAGTCCTACCAGCAGGACTCGGCGCCGGGTCATAAAGCTCCAGTCCGCAGTCTTGATTGGAAGCGAACGTCTCGGACTTCGTCATAGCTGAAGAAGACAACACAACACATCTTCACGCCATTCCTCTAAAGGGTAGGGGGAGAGAACGAAACACCACGAGCCACGATTCTTACATACCTGCCTACTGCATTGTCCCTACATACCTCTCATACAAATAAGCATTTTGCAACGGCATTTGACACCACTTGGTTGATCTAACCGATCACGGTCACTTGTCAGTGTTGGTCTCCCCCGGTACCTACATCCCGGTTCGCTACCTACATTCGCGTGCTATATCTGCTTTGCTAACATTCCATCTGCCATTCTTTCTATATGTCCGAACTAACGGAGGTGATGTTAATAATAATATTGTTGATCTATTTTCTTGTTATACGGGGATGCGATACCATCAATTGGATCACCCGACTCTGTTAGCTATAGAGAATCATTCTGGAGTAAAACTCTATATTATTTTGTATTAAATCATTTTATCTAATCCAAGATCTCTTTCTGAACATCGTACGAGGCAATTCATATGGATTGTTACTACAAATCGATATGCTTCTTTTCAGTCAAGCGAAACCCTGGTCGATAAACGAAACGGAAACATTTTTACGTCGATTTAGGAAGGTAATAAATATTCAATTCGAATATATCTTTCAATTAACATTTGTACTGGACATTTGCGCAACCAAATGAGTTTTCTAAACGATTGCCTAAGTACCTGCTAGGCAGCTAGTGGGCCGCACACTGTTATGGCTAAAACATCCGCAGTAGAACAATGATTGAAGCCTTGTCGTGGCGGTGGGGCTCAGTAGCCAGGTGAAACCAATTGTACCGAATGTAATGCTCCTTGAACTTTTCTTCTCTTAAGAGGGGACGAAAGAGAAACAAGAAGCAGCTTTGGTACACGGGGAAAAAGGCGAGGATGGGAATCTCACCCCATTGCACCGTTCTAAAGTTGGTTCTGTGGTGTGGGGCAACCCAGTTGTGGAGGAGGCAACGGTCCCTTAGGGGACAGACTGGCCGTCCAGGTGCCGTGATAATTTGTCGTTCCGGGGCATCTGCCCAAAGGCGGCACTGATGGCACACGCGGTGGTTTTTGTGGGTATTCGGCACTATAATGTGCCGCGAGCCCCACACACCACTGAATCCCACCCAGGCACGGTGTAGGCGCGTATATGAGCATCCCGCGTCATCAAAAAAAATGGTGTTTTAGAACATAGATGGGTGACATATGTACTTGTAGATTTTAAACACAGAATTTTAGGGTTTTTGGTGGTCACAGAGTTAAAAAAATTGATGAGACTTATATCCGTTTATACGATATTATCTGATCTTGAATTTTTTTATAGCTAACCAGCAGTCGAAGTCTTTAAGTAAATAGTAGCTGCCGACGTCCCAAAACTCCGTGCAATCAAAGCCGGCTTTAATGTCGAGTATTCCTTACTAACATTATAAATGCGAAAGCGAGTTTGTGTGTAACGTTTTCACACGTAACCTGTTCAACCGATCACCATGAACATTACGAGTTGCATACTTTCGTGGATTTACGAACTTGGGCTGATAAATGTTAAGTTTTATTGTTAAAGGTATGTGCTCTTGAGATACCTCATACCACGCACATATGAAACGTCTTTTAACATATAACGTTGAGTCCGATGGTTTGTAAAGTTCTCCTTTAAATATTTTATAATTGACTTGATTGATAACAACGACAGTCACTCGTGCCCTGCACTAGGACACACTGAATATACGTTCCATGTACTGTCACAAATAGCCGAATCATTGGCCGACTTTTTTGCTATCAGTTAATGTAAACGACGTGTCGTGCACTACTATACCGTTTAATTAAAACTGTGGAAAGCACAGCAGTAACTCAACTGTTGTATTTAGATTCTATAAACCTTAATGAAAGGCACGTAAAATGTGTGGAGTAATTATTTAGGTAGTTTATATTCGAGGCATAAGGCTCAGCGCAGACCGCCGCAGTGACAGCGAAGAATGTTTTTATGGTCGTAGGTTCCCTGAGCTGCTCGCTGATGCTCGCTGGTGTTCGCTGATGCTCGTTGTAGATCGTGCGGCTAACGTCGGGGCCAACCGCGCATCGCGTATCACGTATGAGCATTTTGTTTTGAGTGACAGAGTTGTTTTACTGCCGTTTTTCATATTTTATGCATTTGGCCCTTTGACTGGTGTCGACACTTTGACATATTTCAGATTGGACTTATATCAAAATTCTATCAAAATAAATCACCAAATACTTCGTAGATTGAATATAAGAATCGGCCGTTAGTCGCCGCACTATAAATAAACTGAGAATGCTATTAAATCTCCTCGCACTCGTGTTATGTAAAAAATATTTTCGCATTTAACTCCCGTTGCAGCGGAACTCAATTCGTTATCAACAACACACAAGACTGTTTTATAGAGGTAGTGGTAAAAAGTGTCTCAATTTGAAAACTATTTATGACTAAGATTACTAAAGCGCCTATTAAGTTTTTACTATTTTAAGAAAAAACCAACTAATGTATTTATTAAGTAAGACTCTGGAGTGGAGGCCGCGTTAGGAAAACGAAATGTTGGTCGACCGTTCACCAGGTGGGCAGACGATCTCCGTGCAGTAGCCGGTCCGGGGTGGATGCGAGTAGCAGGAGATCGGTTGTCTTGGCGTTCATTGAGAGAGGCCCATGTCCGGCAGTGGACCGATAAGGGCTGATAATGATGCTGAACGTATTTATTAGTTTTTGCTATTTTAAGAGTTATTACAAACTTTACCTTATCGCAACACGTTATTAGTAAGTAACTGAAGAGGTTCTTTGTACCTCAGTTATTCGTATAATATATTTTATTCATTATAAGAGGCGCTCCGCCCAAGTCCAAGGAGGCTTCGTCCCTTCAATTATGAATTATAGTAAAAAACTATGTGGTGACACTGATACATGAATTGTTGCACTTCTTTTGTAGGGGCGGACTACTCGTCCTCACGCTAAACAACAGTAAACGACACGCGGCACTCAAACGGCTAACTCATCAACTTCACTCACTCCTCGTCCAAGGTGAAAGTTCGCCGTAAGAGGTTCTCATCACGAGCCATCCCGTTTAAGAAATCATCGACAAATATTATAAGAAAGATGAGGCCGGCGCGACCGGGAAACTCTTGCCCACATGGCACAGCCGTAATGTGACAGCTGTGCAGTTGCGTTTCATACGGTTTGTGAGTAGCCAACGTAGTAGGACAACGTATCTGCAGGACGACGATCATGCCGAAGTCTATGGGCGTCGGTAGTCTTCAGAGGCCTTTTACAATTGGTTATCAAAAAATAATTATATTGCAAAAAAAATGACATGACATATATTTATTACATAGTAATTGACAATTAATTCAGTTAATTTTTGTGGTTGTAAAAACACAACGACAAAACCGTGGTAATTTTTTGGTCACCATAAATTTCCCAATTACTTATTTAACACAAGTGGCATTAACCTGTAAAGGCGAATGACCAATTTTAATGGCACATTATTTTCAATTTTAATGAAACATTATTCTCTGAAGTAAACTAAGTTAAGTGTATTCAAGAAAGTCAAATAAATTCTTAATCCTAAACAAGTTCCATTAAATCATTAATAACTATATATTAATTACTGCTTTTTGTAAAACGTTTAAAATATCCTGTTCCAAAATAAAATATACCTAATTAGCAGTATATGTCTATGCAACTTATGATGGTATCAATAGAAGACTATAAATTTATTTGCCAAAATATATTTGTACAATCTCGTAATATACATTACCTAAAAACTTGAAATTTGGCAGGTCTAGGGAGGAGACATCCGCTAAAAACGAATTTTACGTATCTTTGCACCGCATGGTGCCGCTCAGTGTATTGCATGTACAGCGGCGACTCGTGCAGTTTGTGCGGTATACTGCGTGCGCATACTGCCCGAGTGGGCGGGCGACCGAAGTGCACGGGTAGAGGACGACGGACTTCATACAGAACATATTATTATGATTACTGCAAAACAGCTTAATTGTGCCGTCAGCTGGGAGTGTTGTGTCCGCAGAGCTGTGACCAACACGACACCACGCCGCGCCCGAGACAATAAGATGGTAGTGGCCGAGAGATTATGTCGATAGACATAAGAAGGATATAAGTTAATCATGTAACATTTCCAAGAATTCACTTATCTGTAAAGAATGAACAGACGCTTGAGTGACGCGGTCACAGAGACTAGCTGCTGTTATCACTTATCTGCCCACATTAAATCACATCATTTGTGTTAATATCCCTACATCCCGATTGTCTCACCTATCGGTCGCCGATAAATATCATATTCCTGAAACATTGTGTCTTTCACTTAGCTACCAATTTGCAGTGCGGCGAGGAACAGATACATTTCGCTAGAAAAAAATATAAAATCGTTCTACAGTTTTTGCGTGTATGGAAAACATACACACAATAATTATAGTATAGATGTAATGGGCTGAACTTTTACTCACACTTGTGTGTATTATCTTTATATAATATTCTTAAGAAGCCTTTAAAGAAAACTTGCTCCGAAAACATGAATATTTATACAATAATCGTTCAAAACTTAAACGTGATGAGGCTGGACATGATTTTTGAAACATCAGTGAGTAGTACATTTTTTTGTTTTTATCAATGTCTCTTTAAACCCAATGACCATATCATTTAAATTAATGCCTCTACAATAGCAGAGTTTTTAGTCAAGTTCCTTTTGTCAATTTCACAAAAGAGCAATAAAAAAAGTGATTTTATCTTTATAAATATTCGGTAGGTCATAAACTATTTTATGGATCGCGCATTAATTCGGTTGTGCTGCAACTTACATTTATTAAGACACTTTTGTCAGCTAAAGAGCAACTACTGAAGTGTATCTTCTATTAACATTGACATAAAACTTTTTGATTTTTTTACAGTAGACTACTTTTCTTCAAGACACTAAAGTACTTAATAATGTCATTTCACTTTATACTTGTTCTGCGATACTTCGATTTTAGAACTAACTTGAATCCGTACAGGGTTTTTGTGTACTAAACAATTGTAATCTCATCGCGCAGAGAAAGTTTAATTATTTTTTTTTTAATTTCATTATCATAACAAAAATCATCGGCCTCCATTCTAAGCTAAATGTATACTGACACCACGACACCTGATGCACGCAGTCGCTCGCACTTGACTGCCGAGCCTAATTCACAATTAGCAACCACAAGCAACGCGCGAAGTGATACGCACATTCTGATGTGTTCGTAGCTCGTCCTTACTACGAGATCAGCCGAGTGACCTCTAGATGTAGAACTTATATTTGTAAAGTTAATGTGAGTTCCGTGTTTTTACAGTTAATTGTGATATTTACTTGAAATTGTTCACAAAGAAATTTTATTACTCGGACACGGAACCCTAAATTTAACAATAAGCTATTATTTCGGATTATTGTAAGCGACGTGCACTAAACATTATTTTAGTTCCGTTCCGTTGCCACCCCGCCATGGTCCAAGCCCAGTGTGGCTCAGCGGCTTAGGTTGAACCCAGATGAAGAAAAATGAACCGAGGGGGCTGCTCCTTGTACCCCTTTTATAAGAAGACGAGACTAAATAACAGGAGGAGGAGGCGCTCTTTGTAACCCTCTTATAAGAAGAGGGGACAAAAGATCAACAGGAGGAGGCGCTTCCGCGCACGGGGGGGAGGAGATGTTCCTAGGAATGTTTTATGATTATGCTAGTACTTTTTGAGATATTTGTTTCCAAGGTAATAAAAGCTTACTCTTGACCAGTTTTTATTTGATTTATTTGATATAGCAGAAGAAGGTAAAACAGATAAACTAAAATATTTTAATTCATTTATGGTAATTAATATGATATACGGCCAACGACATCAATATCATAATTCAGAAGAATAAGAAATGTTATAATGAGACAAAATAGCATAAGATCAAGTGATAATTAAAAAACAGAACAGTAAATTTAATTCTGAGCTCTAATTAATAGAGTTTGGGCCAGACCTCACACGGTATACTTAGTTTCTAAAATTTTGATAATGTAATTTCAAAAATGTCGATATAACTTATAAAACAATATTTTTGTTGTAGGGTTATTTAATTTATCGCCCGTCTTCGATGATGGACGAATCAATGACATAGAAGGACTGATGATGACGACTCATAAGTAAGTGTTCGCCGCCTTTTCCTAAGCGACGGAAATGATGCGCTAGCAGCGCTCTCCCGGACTACCCGCTCACATGTTGTTTACTGTTTATTTACTTGGCATTTAGCAAGGATAGTACTAGCCTAATAAATAAATGAACTATGTACTGTTTCTATTATTAATCCTTTTGGATCCTCAATAATATTAAAATAAATTATGTAATTTCGGAAAAAAAAACGTAGTACTCTCGTCAATTTACATTTTTATTCATTGTCATGTAAAGTACATGAGAATAAATAAAAACAAGCTATTATCTATTTCACGGTAATGCCTCGTAGTATTTATGCATGTTCAAAATAAATACATCATGTTTTAACATAAATAAAATCATGTTCTTTAAATTGTCGTAGTCGAAAAACAATTAACTGTATTAGTTCCCAAAATGTGATCTCTATTATTCTTTGAAGTCTACTTTTTAAAAATGTAAAAATTTTATAAATAACTTTCCAGTTCGTGTCTATTTTATAGTTTACTAGATCATTAACATTATTTAGTAATTAGTGACCTAACTTGATCAGCACACAAAAATATTCCAATCAGAAAATAATTCAAACTTACCCTTCGTTTGCGATTAGACTTCTTGGGGGACTGAACGTCGTTGTTCGTCGTCATATTCATCGTTTCATATTTTATATCAACACTTGTATATCACTACCACACTTCTAAAGTACAATCTATCCTTCCAAAAATAAATACACTCCACTGACACTTGATATATTCTTGCGAGCATCAATCCAACGTAGAATCATTGTCCATAGGGCGATGTTGTGCGTATGCCGTGTGGCGTGTACGTGCGCAGTGCGTGCGGCCGGGCGGCGGGATGCGTCTCGCTACGGTTCCGCACTGTGCTGGAGTGGGCCAGGGCATCCTGCGCTCCGCCGGCTGCTTCGGGCAGCGCGCGTCCGGCCCTCCCTCCACCAAGTTTAATAATTACTATTTACTTTTTACCCTTATCCATAAGAAACTGTTTACATTTCCCAGATGGTACATACATAAAGATGAAAACATTTGCTTGTACAATTAGTCTCGTTAACATCAAATTCATTGAACGGTTCGCCGTTCATCTAAATAGTGACTTACAGTTTCGTAGTGTTTTCTCTAGGTACAATACGCATGGGGCACTCGTCATTACGTTTACTTCATGTTAATAGTTTTACAGTAATGTCCTCTAAACTACACAAAAATCTATGTACGGGGTAGTGTTACAATATTACTCTGGCGTAAGGGATATTGGCAGATTACGGTTTGGACGGAGATTAGAGAAATTCAAATTAATTATTTGTATTTGTCTGTTATTTGTGTTGTTAATCCTAAATTAAAGAAGAAATATAGAAAGTATATTTCTTCTTTAATTTTTATTTATATATTTTTATTGATCACGATAATTTGGGTTAACAACATTACAAACTAACAAAATATACAAAAACACTGGAATCAACAGAGTGGCCACTCAGCATTTGTCATACCGATATATTGGATTTAATATATTGATACGGAATTGACGTGGTGATGAGTGGTGTGTGAGTAGAGCACACACCACGCGTGGTGTGTATGGCGCTGGCGCGGGCGGTCGCAGGGTCGTGCTCCGCCTGGGTCAAACTTTAAATTCATAAAACTCCTTAAATTTGATTTATTCATTGCATTATATTTGTTAGCAACAGACCCTCCATCTCGTATGATGCTCCGCCGACATCATTTAGGTAATTATAAACAACATTACTAACTCAATTAGGGGTTTGTTGATGTTGTTTACAAATAAAGATTATTTTGGTTTTTGCCACGGAAAGCTTTCGCCTCTTTGGTTTTTTGATGACGCGGGAAAACGTATTTACGCGCCTTCACCGCTTCAGTGGTGTGTGGGGCTTACGGTATATTATAGCCGCCCACGTACAAATACCACCACGAGTGCCATAAGTACCGCCTTTGGTGAGGTGAGATGCGCCGGAACAACAAATCATCAGGGCACCTCGACGGCTATATAAGGACCTGACGCTTCCTCCACAGCATAGTTGCCCCTCACCACAGGACAACCCCACCAACTTTAGGACAGAGCAATGGGGTAAGTTTGCCATCCTCTCCCCTTGCCCCGTGCGCATAAGCACCTTCTCCTGTTGCTTTTTTGTCCCCTCGACTTATATAGATATATAAGAGGGATAGAAAGATCGCCGCCCTCTCTTGCTCTCTAGCTTCCTGTTCTTATAAGAGGAGTACAGAGAGCATCCCCCTCGGTTCAATTGGCACCAACACTGCTTACAATGGTAACGGGTGGACTGTAAAGGTTCTGAAACGTGGGGCAACTTAAATAATTAAATAAACCGCGATAAAATCCGTAAAAGTAATTTTGTTGTAATGAGTAACATTAGCGTAAACTTAAGACATGAACATGGCGTAGCCTGGTATCATCCCAGGCTGGTGTTGGGCAGGAGCCCCGTCGCCAAGGCCTGAACCATTGCATGGTGGGTAAGCTTTCGCCTCCTTTTTTTGTTGACGCGGGGAAACGCATTTACGCACCTTCACCGGCCCTGGGTGGGGTCTAAATTCAAAGTTCTGTAATTACCATCTCAATGTATTAAGTCCTGTACCGCGCTTTGTGGAGTCAGCTGCTCACTTCGGTATTTCCGGACCGAAATTATTTAAGGATCCTCAGGAATAAAGCCTATTCTTCTTTAAAAGGCCAGCAACCCATATGCGATACGTCTAGTGTTACCGATATCTGGGGGCGTCGGTGATAACTCTTCATCATGTGAACTAGCTGCTCGTTTATCCCCTGTACTATGTAAACAACCCGAACTCAACAAGTCCTATAAACTGTTTTATTTGTAGTATTTTTCTTTGGAATTGGCTTTTTGATTTTACTGCAAAGTTGAAATAACTGATATATCTGACAACATACAGTCGAGGAGTACTTGTATTAAGTTATTATTAGTTCTACTTACTTATCCGCCACTTCATAGCTGCCGGTTATTTATATTTGATAAATATAAATAATACTTAACTGTATGTAAGTTTCTGTCGCAAAAGTGGAAGCTGCGCAATAAATCGATGATGTACGATCAATAAGGCTTTGAATAAATGTCGTTTGTGGTAATAGTAACCGGTGCCCCCGCAAAACTACACTGAAAACAACTTTAAAACAATTAATTAAGCTTATTCTTGTTTATTTCTTGTTAAGATTAGCCGGCAACTGCTGGCTGTCTGACTGGCTGTGACTGGTTGACTGTGACTGGCCGGCTGTGATTGGCTGACTGTGACTGGCTGACTGTGACTGGCTGACTGTGACTGGCTGACTGTGACTGGCTGACTGTGACTGGCTGACAGTGACTGGCTGACTGTGACTGGCTGACTGTGACTGGCTGACTGTGACTGGCTGACTGTGACTGGCTGGCTGCGAGTGGCGACAGTGATCCACTGAACATGATTGCCTTCAGCTCTCTTACCGCTCATGGAGTCGATATTCAATTAACAAGAACCCCAACAGCTAGAAGATGATTGCTGACTGTGATTGGCTGACTGTGACTTGCTGACTGTGACTGGATGACTGTGGCTGGCTGACTGTGACTGGCTGACTGTGACTTACGAAATGAAAACCAGGCTCCTGCTTGAACCAGCTATTGCCTGAGTATCCTTCTCCCTTTCGTGTTTCCTCCGACATAATTCCTCTTATCAAGAGGTGGTGCCATTCTGCATTGTAGCGGAATTGGGCCGGCATGACCAGGGAGGTACCTCTCGCTCACATAATAAATCTATAAAGTGACATCTTGAGTGTTACGTTTGTAGTGCGGTTCGTAAGTAGCCGGTCGCCCACTTTAGAGGGAAAGGAGGGCAACGCATCGGCATCGTAATTATGTGGATGTTCATGGGCTTTAGTAGTCGTAGGAAGCTCCTATTGGTCGTTTGCCCCCACTGTTCTATAAAAAACATTAGCGAAGTAGAAGATAAGAGAAAGTGAAAAATAATCCTATTCACCTGCTGATTATTGCTAATCTGTGTGTACAATGTGTGCAATTTGTATGTAAGGTGTATGCAGTTTGTATGTAAGGTGTATGCAGTTTGTGTTTAAGGTGTATGCAGTTTGCATGTAAGGTGTATGCAGTATGTATGTAAGGTGTATGCAGTTTGTATGTAAGGTGTATGCAGTTTGTATGTAAGGTGTATGCAGTTTGTGTGTAAGGTGTATGCAGTTTGCATGTGAGGTGTATGCAGTTTCTATGTAAGGTGTATGCAGTTTGCATGTAAGGTGTATGCAGTTTGTATGTAAGGTGTATGGAGTTTGTATGTAAGGTGCATGCAGTTTGTATGTAAGGTGTATGCAGTTTGTATGTAAGGTGTATGCAGTTCTTATGCAAAAACGGCTGAACTGAATTGTTTTATATATTTGGCACAGATATGGATTGTAATCTGGGAAAACATAACATTTAATCCTGACAAGAAATGAAGGTTTCTTTGAAATATATTTTGCGCGGGTAAATACGAGGGGCACCGCTATTATTAGAACATATTAGAACATTACATAATAGATATAAACTGTACGAAAAACATAAATTTATTCGAACATCTATTGCTTGAGTATACAGTTTAAGGTTTAGCTCTTTTAGTTATTAATAATATATGCATCACTAGTTACACCTCACGGTTTCTTCTGCGTACCTCCGGTCTCTATTATTTGAAGGAGAATTTCCATAAATGCTGATATACGAGATAGTTTGCAGTCAAAACCCCGAACACAAATGTTTCTAACATCAAAAGTGAGGGACTTCCAGACTGTGTACGAAATGTCAACCCCTATAGCACCCTTTAGGGGAATAATATCCAGAAACTCCTTAATACATGTCCACTCTTTTTTAACCACTAGCCCAAAAAAGTAAGAAAAGCTTTGTGTTTGTAACTTGTAAAATGACGGACTTCCATGCAAATTCGATTATACTCCCTTAGTAGGGGAAATTCCAAAACTCCTTCCTTAGTGGATGTCTACTCCATAAAACGATACTATAAGACACGTCGGGTGACGGTCTAGGTGAGATTATGGTCGATGGGGACAGACCCCTCCCCCTCCCGTTCCCGAAGATGGGAAGCATACGTCCCGATAGTTATTTAACGTTAACTAAAGTAATTATTATTATTTTAGCCGAGGGGATCGGGTCCCCTCACCACCCTTTCTAACGATGGGGCAGCTCACGCGCGGTAGCTAATGAATTTGATATATATAATGATAATAATGAATTTGGAGTGTAGGATACACTCCAAATTTATGGCCTTGAGTTTAAAAGTTTACGCTCGGCGAGAATGAATCAGTCCGTCAGGACACGGTGTCTTACGAGTATAAGTATAGACTAGGCTTGCTTTTAAAGGCAGTGCTAAAATATAAAAGTTATACTTCAAATACAAGAAATGGCTAAATATAACATGTTCAGTGCGTGTGTGAGACTTTTATCGGGATAATTGCTTACATCAATAAAGTAACGGAATCAAAGGTTGTCCGGCTGTGCGCGTTAATGCTCGGCCAGATGAGGGTTTTCACTTTAAATGCGACATTATGGCGCGATCACTAAAAGCTAATGAACATAAGCGAGCCGCAATATGTGTCCCCTTTACTTGTCGCCGCATACAAATTGGCAATGCATTAAGTGCTGCCACAGCCCATACGCTCTGTGTGTACGCGAACACGTTTGCATTATTGTAAAAGGTATATAGCGAGCTGTGCTTACGTCACCATTATTGTAATCCCATCAAGCAGTTTACTGGACGCAGCTGTAGTAATGTAACTTGGTCTGGCCAGCAGGCCTTCGTCTACGATCTGATCCACCAAAACCGGTATTTTTATGTAGATTGTCAAACATTTTCCTCGTAGCATAAAGATCAATGTACTTTATGAAGCCTAGAACTTACATAATGCTCCTAGTCATTTTATAGTATGCCTGTAAAGAGTTACTATTATTACTCTATTTTATTATTACTCTATTCTAGTCTCCTGTGAGCGAGGCTCGTCTCCGGCCAGATTACGCTGTAAAGCAACATCGGTCTGGGTCAACAATGGAATGTCCTACATTGTGTGCACCTCTCCTCTATGTTACCTCTGACATGTTCTGTTGTCGGATAAACTTTCCCAGCTGTCAGCGGTGTGCCTGAACGTTGTTGATCTTGCCAAGTTGATCCATGGTAGCCGTCTGTACATAACGGCGGTAATAAATGTGATTCTTATTTTTCATCAAATATATGATTTCATTTATCTATAACAATGAAAAAAAAAAGGTTATGTGGGAAATGATGATTTCCACTTCACTCTTACCTTCTATACCCAGGTGGCCCAGGGTGACCCAGAGAAATATGTGGGCAGGTAAAATACCGTAGCAATTTGTATACATCAACAGTATCATCATCATTTTACGTCCAGGTGACCGCTGCCCCGCTGCGGCCCCCCTGCGGACTCAGTACTGCACGGAGAGCACCTTCCCACCTGGCGAATGCTTGCTCGTGTTGGTCGTCTTCTCAAACACAAAAAAAGTAACTCACAGTTGTTGTTCACCGTTATTTAATATGTGTACTTCAGTGAAGTATGCGCTTTCCTTTAGTCGGGAGTTTCACAAACTACATTCGTAGGCACTTTTGCGTAACATTTTACTGCCGATGACTTCCAACGCCCTTTGGATTTTATATTAAAGCGATGCCACTTTATTGTGCTTGTGTATTTATATCAAATTTGTACACATGTCGAATTTTTTTACAAACAAGTGTCAAAACAATAGAAGCACGACACTTCGATCGAGCAATCCACACTCCGTAACAAAAGTGGAGCGTCGTCCCAAAGACGTTCTGATCGACGAGGACGATAAGTTATCGACAATTGTAACACAAAACAAAACGCAAACAGATACAACACCACCCGCGACTCGTGCGCGGACTATACGATCCAATTCACGATCACATCATGACAGACACACATGTTCGACTCTGAATAGTCAGAACATCGATCAAGAGAATTATCTCCTAGATAATTCCAGTACCTTACGCGGTTAGTCAACGAGCTCAAATCAAACCGCCGTACCAGTGAGATTAACCACGACGACCGCGCGAGTCGTACCACCCACCCGGCGGTGGTGGAAGGGATGGACGGTTCCTCCCAGTCATGACAGCTCAAAGAGCTCTAAAGCCGCCACGACAATGCAAGGCCAACATGAGCTACCGCGCGTGAACTGCCCCTCCTCCGATAGAAAGGGGGCGAGTGAACCCGGTCCCCTCGGCCAAGTTAATGGTAGTTACTTTAGCTAACGTTAAATAACTATCGGGATACATGCTTCCCACCTGTGGGAAAGAAGGGGGGGAGTCTGTACCCATCGACCATAATCTTACCTAGACCGTCGCCCCACGTGTATTATACCAACCGAAACGGCTTTTGTTGGCCAGGTTAATTTGCATGTTGGCAGACACAGTTCAGTATCAGATAACAACGGGGGATTGGGACTACAGCAATCCTACGTCTTTGCAGGGTTCAGTAGCAACATAAACATCCCAAATCTCTTAAAGTACAAAATCTTTTATGCTCAAACCAATTTTCGTTTGAAGTTTTTATTGAATTCTGTCATCCCAAATTGTTTACAATTATGACCTAGGTAGTTTAGAAGCCATGGGGTGGAAGAGGCGCACTTTAGAATCACTTTTACGTTTATCACTTTACCGTGCTGATTGATAACAGGCCGAAACGAGAAACTTAAAAAAAAGATAGACAAACAAAGTACATTATATTCTATCATATTTTCGAAACTAGAACGCCAAATTTCGAATTATTCAAACTGATAGAATTTGTGCCAGACTATAGTCAAGCTAGACAGTGTTTAATACTGCTACTGAAATGAGTACAATTCACACCTGGGTAACTGATTTTAAACATGGGAGGTTGAGCTGCGAAGCCGCCAACAGGTCTGGCCATCGAAACGGAGTCACGAATACAGATACGATCAAAAAGATTCAAAAAATCGTTTTGAATGAATGATCGGCGCTTAAAGTTGCGAAAGATAGCAGAGATGATAATCATTTCCTTTGAACGCGTTTTTAACATTTTACACCAATACTTGCGAATAGAAAACTGTTACTGTTAACCAAAAGAAGGACGTTGTTGAAAGTGGACGATTCGTGGGAATGTTTGGCGCTGTTGAAGCATGATAGTAACGAGTTTTTGCAGTGTTATGTGACAATAGATGAAACATGGATACATCATTATGCTCCTGAAATAAAAGAACAATCTAAGCAGCAGACTGAGAGCGGAGACCCTGTGCCGAAGAAACCTGAAACGGTTTTGTCGGCTCGCAAAGTGACGGCGACTGTTTTTGGGACGCCCGAGGGATTATTTTAGTGGATTATTTGCAAAGAGGAAAGCAATAAATGAAGAGTATTATGCAGGCTTGCTGCAAGAATTTAGAGAAGAAATCCGAAAGAAACGTCCTCAATAATCCAAAAAGAAAGTTTTATTCCACCACGGCAACGCACCTGTGCACTCGTCAAGGGTTGCAGATGCCAAACTCAGGTTCGAATAGTTACCGCATCCCCCTTATGCAACAGATCTGGCCCCATGCAACTTCCACTTATTCCCGAACCTCAAGACATGGTTAGGTGGCCGAAGATTTTCATCAAATGATGAAGTTATTTTCGCCGTAGGCGAGTGTTTTGAGGGGTTAGAGAAAACATTTTATCAAACTGGTGTAACGGCATTGGAGAAGCACTGGACTGAACGCATCGAGGTAGAAGGAAACTACGTTGAAAAATAATATTACTCAGCACAGTCATTCCACACCACACAACACACGCGGAAATCACGCGGATACGCTCTCCTGTCAGGTGGTCGCGCGTGCAGCGGGGCCAGGTCGCGTAGATGAGCATGTGTTGCATTGTCTGCCCTATTAAACATAGCGCTCGATAATCGAACCACAAACTCATCCAGCGACTCTATCCGCAAGTCACGCGCGATCACGTCGTTACGGACGTATCGACCGGCTCCCGTGATGACGTGATTTCCGCTGGGCCTGGGAGTTTAGCGCGTACCATGCGGGGGCGGTGTAAGTGAGCCGTGACAGGATATATGTCTTGTAGATCGCCAACCCGGCAACCGGTCCAGCATGCGCCCAGTTGCGAGCTCCGGCTTTCGGGACGAGGTAACGTATGCGCTGTCGACGGCGAACAGCGCGAGCATGACATCCACCTTACCCTCTCCCGATGGACCATTGTGTGGGAATGTCATTGGTGTAGGCCGCGTACAGGCAAGGGGATAGGCAACTGCCCTGTGGCACTCCAGCACGTATGGCCTTCACCGAGGAGTGCCTCCGCTCCACCGCTACCCGGAAGGTCCTACCTTCAAAGAATGACGCCACTAGTCTCATAAGCGCCAGCGGGACGCCAGCGTTCACAACCTTGTACAAGAGTCCCGGGTGCCACACCCTGTCGAAGGCCTTCTCCATATCGAGAAAGACCGCGACAGAGTGTCTCCCCTTGTTCATCTCTACAGACAAGTGGCGTCAGTTGCAAAGTGGTCGAGTGGCCGCTCCGGAAGCCGAACTGATCATCTCTTATGGGAATGTACAGCTTCAGCCTCCGAAGCAGAAGCCCCTCGAACAACTTGGCGATGTGGGACAGCAGCGTTATCGGCTGGTAGCTTCCGGTCAGGCTTCGGGGCTTGCCCGACTTCTGCAGAACGATGACCCTCCCCTCTTTCCTAGCGAAGTGCGACTTTCCGCAGCTCAGAGGGGGAAATAAAATCCGTCCCGCTGAGAGGGGGATTCGGGATCTGAAGGAGCTCTCGAATTCGGCACTCCACCTACTCGTGGTGCTCTGCGAACGACGGCGCCGCTGAGTGTGGTGAGAACTGTGTGTGTAGATGTGATGCGAGCACTTCGGCGCGTGCCTGCGCTCCGTAGTGTTTCGCGCCTGTGGTGTCTAGGAGTGGAGTGATGGTGGTTTTTGGCCTCGTGAGACGTCTGTTTAGGGCGTGCAGGTTGGTGTCGTTTTCGCTGGCATGGAAGACTGTACTCTCCCAGCCTGCTCCACGACACTCCCTATGCCAGTCGAGCCCATGTCGGTGAAGGGGCCCCGTCTCAACTCGTCGTGAACGACGTCCCGCCGAACAGGCACAGCTGTAACTCTGTACGGCCTGCTGCTCGGCGACGCCTCGTCCCTCCGATACGCGACGTAATTCGGTAGCTGGAGACTCTGCGTCGGCCTCAGCCAAGTCTCGCCCAACAGAATGAAATGTAAGTCGTACTGCTGAGCGAGCAGCCGAAGACTGTCGCCCTTGCCTCCTATACCTCCGGGGTTCCAGTAAACAACCCTGAGCTCGTCACGATCCATCACTGGCTCCCCGTTGGTTGGCCCCGTGCGTGCATGATTTGCGCCCAGATGCACGGGTCCCACAGCACTCTGGACAGCTCGTCCTTCACGACCGCCCTCAGTTCCTCCCTGACGATCTCTCGGATTAGCTCCCTGAGATCGTCAGCGTGGACCTTGGGCTCGTCGCGCTGGCACCGCTCCCCTTCGGAGCGCCTCGGTCCCCACGCATGTGGGGGGGCTGATATCCGTGGTGTTGGAGTCGGTGTCCGCGATGTGTGGTGAGTCGGTGCGCGTGTCGGTGAGCGTGCGTGTTCTGGATCCCTACCCTGTGTGGGTACTCGGCGCACTGCGGTCACGGCGGTCTCCTGTTGCGGAGGGTGGCAGCTTTGGACGGCCACAGCTTGGGGCTTTCTCTTACAAAACTCCGTGTCATTTAGAAGTACCAATGGTAGAACGCATGGCAATGCCGCCTCGTAATTTTATTTTATCCCTCAGTTACACGTGTGGAGCGTCACCCCTTATAATTTTATTTTCCTAAATCGTACTACTTCGTTTCCAAATTTCGAACATCCGATGCCCATAACCTCCGAGGGACGGACAGACAGGCATGACGATACTTTTAGGGTTCCGTTTTCAGTTATTTGGCTACGGAACCTTAAAAGCGATTACAACATCAAACAATTGTTTTTGTTCCTTTTTTACCAAAAAATGCCACATATTATGTCTTTAACACAAATGTACGAGTATTTTCTAATTTTCGAAAGCTTGGAAATGTAGTTTTATCTCACTATTCATTTTCAACATTATTGTCCAACTAAAAATTGACAAAATTGGCAGCCCTGGATTTAAAAAATTAAGCATAACCGGAACAATTGTAAAATATTCGGAAGTGCTTCCGTTATTTATTCTATTACCGTATGATCGGTAAAGCGGAGACACAACACAGACGGGCGTAAACAATACTCGGGGAGAAGCGACCCAACTGGAGCATCCTGCCGCCGCCGCACTCCGGAAACTGAACCGAGAAGGAACGGAACATCCTGCCATACCACTGACCTTTGTGACCGTTGCTTATAAATTATAATTAGGTTTGATTCAATAATCAATAGACTCTTCTTACCTCGAGCAAGTCCCACGAGCTCAAGTGGGAACTTGCTCTATGTAGGTACAGTAGATTGAAGGTACTCACGGATAGTTCTTCCGTCTATGATTATTTTGGCAGGAGAGAACGACTTCTAACTGATACGATGTCAATGATAAAGTACTTTAAAATGACGACCTTGAATTATGTAAGTTTTCGGTGATCCATTGAGCTCCGACCGCATAACCTCTATACGGAAGTTTATGGGCGTTAGTTATCACCAGAATATTTCAACTGCTCGTTTACATAGGCCGTAGACCAAAAAGGTAACGAAATATTGTTTTTTTTGTCCTCCCGTCGGAGGGATCAGATTACAGTCTTATCTGGGAGGTTTTCAGTCATCTTTTCTAGTTGTACACATGACATAAGTACCTACATGCCTGAAACTTAAATTAGACATGAGTAACATGTCACCAAATACGAAAAATCTTAAGAAGCATTTCAAAAGCTTGAATAATCGTCAATTTTCAAATTGCCTATGAACACTCTACACAATACTATCTGAGTAAATCAGGCCACAAATGTTTTGTTGAGTAATTGCAACAATATGAAAAACAGAACCGTTTCTTGTACTATTCGGCTGTGCTTTACCTCTGATAAATGAAACGCTATTTCATAACATAACCCGAGCTGCAACGACACGCTTAAATTTATTGTACATTTATCTTCCGCGGTCAAGCGCCGACTGCTGCACCGTGTACACGCATATTGCAGCACGGAGTTGCAACACGATCACGGCCATTGTATAAGCATTATTTCGCCTGTCGCCACCACCACAACCGCCTTGTATCCTCGGACATGTCACACAGGTAAGATCCCACATCAGGTGGTCCGCCCGCGACACCTGCTTAATATTGAAATATACAGAGCATTAAGTTGTTCTGGTAAGTGTCGTGTTTGACAACAGTAGAGCCGAGGCGGGCGAGGAAGCTACTCAAATTGTGTCATGACTAGTAAGGGTTTGATCATAACCATGTGCATCGCTAACAAATGGTACTTGAATTAAAATACGTATTTAACGTGCCAACGTTCCTTACTCTGCAGTGAAGCTAAAAATCTTGAGGAAGCAAGCCTCCAAGACTTCCTTTATCCCTAAATTAGGCCCTTGAGGAAACCTCCACAGGTTTCTTTAGGACTTACCCCCATAGAGGATTAATATTGACGTGCAACATGTTTTCTACTTATTTGTTATTGTTTCTATTTGTTTTTATTTTTTCTCCCCGTGATGTCCCACGGGGCCGAAACATAACCTCTTAATTTAGGACTGGTCCGCAAGTTTGTGGTAGTTCAACGGGTTATTGAACGTGCTATGTTGGGTGTTTCTCTATCCGATAGAATTCGTAACGAAGTCATAAGGCAGAGAACTAAAGTATTCGATATCACGCGACGAATAAGCTCGCTGAAGTGGCAATGGGCTGGTCACACACTCAGAAGAACAGATGGCAGATGGGTCAAAAAAGTTTTGGAGTGGAGGTCGCTTTTAGGAAAATGAAGTGTTGGTCGACCGTTCACCAGGTGAGAAGACGATATTCGTACAGTAGCCGGTCTGGCATGGATGTGAGTTGCAGGAGATAGGTCGTCTTGGCGTTCATCGAGAGAGGCCTGTGTCCAGCAGTGGGCCGTTAAGGCCTGATAATGATGATGATGTTTTCTCTTGAGAGATGGCTGTGAGCTGGAGTCAATCCGTATTGTGTGATGTCGGTACCATGCTGTACCGCTGGTACGTGGAGCCAGCAGATTTAAGTGAGCAGATTAACTTGAGACGAACTTAAAAGGTATTGCTTATTAAATTTAGTTATGTATTAGAAATCTCAACAAGTGCTAGCTTCTTAATCTTCGTGGTTCAGTCATTTTTAGTATTTGCAGGAAAAGCCCTTGACCTCCTTTCATACTCATATACACTTACATATGCGTGAAATTAAGAACTAAGTTATATACATATATATATATAACATGATAGATAATAATCATCGAATTCGAATCGTCGAAACAGAGGCTTTTACTTTATTGATGCAATAATGGGAAAAACAATTCAGTGATGAGCATTGTAGCAGTATACGTTGTTTGATATTTCAGCTAACACTGATTATTACATACATTTTTTTAGGTTATGTTAACTATAAAATTTACTGCTTATATTTTATAATTGGGTTTTACTTCGTGTTTCAATAAAATATGTTAAGCTGTATATTGCTTGAAATAAAACAAGGAAAATGAGGCTCTTTTAATAATTTGGTGTAAATAAGATTGTTACACATATGTAATTCTTAATAAATAGGTCCTCATTATGAAATATTTTAGAATTTTTGGTGCATTATAGGTGGAACAAAGGCAAAAATAGCTGCAGAAAACAGAAATAGAATAGGTGCAGTTAAATTATATATAATATATGTTTCTCCCAATAATCCTCATTCAAAAATAATTGCTTCATATATTATTTTCTCTCAATATTTATTTCGTTCTATTGTATAGTCTATATCTTACCATATGACTTCTGACTCCGCAGGGGAGACAGCTGCCTTAAAGTGAGATAAATAAGAGTAGAATTTATGTTTTACAAGAGTAATATCGAAGTGATTATATTTGTACTTTGCAATATAATCCTCTGTACATAGATGTGCTCATAGGTACATACTTCCACACCGTCACTGAAACACTAATTGCTGGGATCAGGGCCGGAATGTCAAAGGAGTAATTTATGGAAAGTTCCTTCAATGAAACGACGTGGGCGTTGGAGCTGCCAAGTGTCAACACTGCTTTCAAAGACAATGAGAATTGAACAAGGGGAAAATAAGACAAGAGGCTATAGTTGTGTTCTGTCACACGCAAACACAGATGTTAGCTTAGACACATCTAAGCAAGAGCTGGTGAGAATTGTAACAGAGTTCGGTAAAAATTACGAACGCAAACTAGTGTAAACAAAGTAGAGATATAGGATTTTTTCCTGATACGAAACACTTCATAGACAAGTTTGACTTGCTTTTTCTGTTTTATTTTTTTGTAAAGAATGCGAAGGCTCGAAACCCCATACTCATACGGCCAGATTAGTCCTATTGAGACATCCAAACTCACACCGAGATATCGTTTCTCGTCGGTAATAAGTAAGAAGTAAGCGACTTCTAACTAAAATCACTGCAGATGACAACGGGACGACTAGAAGCCCGCAGGCCAGCAACTATATTGCCTTCAAAACGAGAAGTAACACAACGCACATCCGATATTTAATATAATTGAGTATGAATGATAAAGTATTCAACATAATAATTGAGATGGTTAACAGTTTGCACAGATCAAGTGCGGCCGTCGCAAGAGCTTGTAAACAACAGTTGGTAACGTGGCGGTTAGTCCGCGTGTTCGAATGAGCCAGAGGTCGCGGGTTCGAATCCCGCCTATGTCATGGATGTTTATATATGTATCATATCTATTTCTATTATAAAAAAATTAAATGTATAAAATTTCTTAAATATATAAAAATATTAAAATATTTTTGGTTGCTAGACCTGTAACACAAGTCCTTGCGGTATTTACCACAAGGTAAGGCTAACGTGGTGGGATAGTAGTGCCATGCACAGTGCATGATGCTAATGCTCGTATGCAATGGAATTGGACCGCCACGACCGAGGAGGTGATAACGGCTGCCTTGCGCCCGGTCCTCGAGAGGTGGATGCGCCGGAGGCGCAAACCCCTCACCTTCAGTCTGACGCAGGTGCTCACCGGGCATGGTTGCTTCGGTGAGTATCTGTGTAAGACAGCCCGCAGGGAGCCAACGACTCGTTGTCACGATTGTGACGCGGCGGTGGACTCGGCCCAGCACACCCTCGAGGTGTGCCCGAGATGGGCGGAGCTGCGTCACGATCTGACATCAGTTGTCGGAGGGGACTTGTCAAAGTCGAGCATCATCGTCGCGATGCTCAGCAGCGACAAGTCCTGCCAGGCGATGGCTTCCTTCTGCGAGACCGTCATGTCCCAGAAGGAAGCCGATGAGCGGCTGCCGACGCGGCCTCCCCCCGCCGACGTCGATTGGGGATACGAAAGAAGCGCTATCTACAGCTCCTTCACTAGTGCCCCTGTGTTCCGTGTCGGGCCGGGATGGGAACCCGGTCCACTTCGAAAGACACGGCGTCGTGGGGACTGTCATAGCGTAGCCGGACAGTCCCCGAGGAGGTGAAGTCTGGCCTTTTCGCCGAGGTCAGCCTGTCGCTGGAGGGGTACTGTTGCCTGCAGATCCGGGACCCTCAACTAATAGCGGCTGAAGGCTCCCATAGGGGATTAGTTGGTATTGCTACCCAATGGCCGAGTCCAACATAGGTCTGGGGGTCTACTTGGGCTCCCAGGTATCATGCGTAAACGCATTCCCATTCGTCACCAAAAAAAAAAAGGAGGTACCTCTCGCTCACATAATACCGCCGTAAAGTGACATCTTCAGTGTCGCGTTTCGTGCGGTTTGTGAGTAGACGGTGGCACATTGGGGGGTGGGGAAATACAGACCCACCTCCACCCATGCTCCTACCCACCTCTCGGCATACGGAGCGAATCATGGGAGATGTACAGGGATTTGCTCGCCGGCTCCGTTCCCCAACATGCAAATACTTGACTTCCTACCCAATATTTAAGTGCCCTCTCGTTATTCCACTCTCCCCTTTCTGGGGCCTGATACCACAAAGATAGAAGTTGTTATCGGCCTAGTCAGTCCTGATTATCTTGATGCAGCTATGTCGTTACCCATTCGTGTGAAATGTATGCGCAAAGGTCTTAAATTCTCATAGACTGGGCCCACTGTCTTCCGTGCAATGACGTCCAACATGATGTTTCGCTCGTTTTTGTACAAGTCACATTCCCATAGTACATGGTCTCTGGTTTCAGCTTCATGACCGCAGGGACATGATTGCAGGTCACATAACGTCATCCTGTGCAGGCGACCTCTAAAGCACCCGTGCCCTGTTAGTATCAGTGAAGTAACGTACTCAGGTTCCACCTGATTATGATATGCCAGACGCGTTGTAACTTCTGGAAAGAAGCAGCACAGCTCTCTCCCGTCGGCACACGCGGCCGAGCTTGACTGCCAAGTGGAGGTGACGTCGTCCGCAATAACGCTTTTCTTTTTCTTGCTCCTTGCTCTTCAGCCCCACACACTCCTCCTGCATGCTTTCCGCTCGAAGCACCTCCAGATCGGCAGGCAGCACGCCGGCCAATACTGGTAGCGCCGCATTGCTGCATGACCCGTAGGCCCTCGTCAATAAAATTGGAGGTGGTCTTTGGGTGCGTAATAATGCACTACGTACAACTTAGAAGTGAGAGCGTCGACACCAAAGCGCTGCAGCATATGTCAGGATTGCAACATAGGTTCCGTTTTATAGGAACGTAAGTGCCCGGTACTTTATACCCCACGAGGAGGTAGAGACACGTGAGACCTTCTCAAGAGAACTGACGACCTTCTCGCCCATCAAAACCGCATGCAGCGCAAGGGATTTAGCATCGTCTATGTGTACCCCAAGCACCTTGGTCACAGATACACTCGCGATCGAGGCACCATTCATTCTAATGGTCGGTCCGCTTTTAAAACGATCCTTAATTGTTATAGTCTGGGACTTGGCTGCGGAAAATGTTAGAATATTACGGGTCCCCCAATCCGATAAACTTTTCAAGATCGTGGAACATTTCTATTCGATAACGGCGCGCGACGGTGCCTCGATCGCAAGCGTATGCTACAAGACTTACACCCTCTGGTCTCGGCAATTTAAGAATATCGTCCAGGAGGAGTTTTCAAAGTGTGGGGCCCAATACCGAACCCTGGGGACATCTCATTGTGGAAACCCTCCAAAGCGTGCGGAGGAGGCAGGAGGGCGATGTATCTCCATAGTAATTGTGTGGATGTTCATCGGCGTCGGCAGTCGTAAAAAGGCTCCGAGTGCTCGTTGGCCCCCCTATTCTATATAAAAATATCCTGTGCAGTTGGGTAGACTCTATAGAGATGGCCGTTGCAGCTGAAATTTGGCCAGGAAATATTATTATTATTATTACTTCAGGTGTATAACATACGCTCATTCAATGCTTTGGTTATAGAAAGTAGTAAATTAGGGAAAAGTACATTGTATTGACAAATCAGGCAAGAAGGTATTGTCATGGCGATTAGGACAGAAGATAGACACCTATTTACCACCATATTACCTGAGTTAACTCATTGAAGTTTAGGTTCCAATGGCTAAACAGCCAGTTTAGCGCGATAAAGATAAATCCTAACCGTTTGAGTACGCAGGTTATATATCATCATACCATGATAGGTGGGAGCAGGGGAAGCCGTAGTTGCCCCCAGCTCTCATAAAAAATCGAAAATTCTAGATATTCTCATGCAGTGATGAACAATAAATACGATAATTCATTAGCAGCGCAATAATTCAGGTCAGAGGAGGCTAAGAAATGATTTGTGAGGCGCTGGTGCAGGTCCCGCCCGGCGCCCGGGGCAACAGCGCGAATGTGCAAGACTTTATATCCGCCATAAACATGTTTAATGGTCACCACCACGGCGGACGCGGACGCCGGCTCCCATTACCTTTCTGTCGAAGTGTAAACGATTTGTTATTTAGTATTTATTGCTGCAAGACGAGTTATGTGAAGTATTTGTGTCAGAGCACACGAGCGGTCTTGTCCGTTCTCAGTTTGATTCATTACTGTCCATGTCGAGGGATATATTTCAATCGCGCCAACAATTCTGTTCCAACAGAACAATCATATTTGCCTTACTTAATCTAACTGGAACTGTGCCTATTGAGGATAGAAGGAAATATGTTAAAAATACCCCAACATTTACACGAATAGAAGCAGCGACTGTTACTCCAGGTCTGATGCTGATAGTGCGGTCACGCCTGTAGTTCCCATGGGCGACTGATACTATTTAAATATTACACGCCCCGAGATTAACATTCTCAAGATGCATCACGAATGTGCAACTCTTTTTTTTTTCTTTTTTTAATCACTTTCCTCGTATGTTCTCGATGTATTGGTGTTATATTAAAAATGTGCATAAATTAATTAGGCCTTGCTAATTATAGTAGTAAGATTAAATTAATTTATGTTAACATTACATCCAATAAGTAATTTGAGATGGCCATGAATTCATTTACCAACTTAAGTCCCATCAATTTGTAAACGTGAAAAAGATATTTTGCGATTGGAATTTTTATATCTAGGCAATTTTTATGAGCTCCGAAGTATCAATGGCATGTTTCGATAAAGAGATCTCTCACCGCACACTAGGAAATCCGATTTATTTGAGGGAATTCTCGTGATATTTTTCGTTTCCTATTTAAACAATTTGGGAAAAACGATTTATTTTAGACAACTGTAGTGCCATTTTTGCCCTTTATTTTTAATCTTTGGACACTGAGACTCACACAATACCGTCGCAAAATTTACGGCTATGCCGTCGCATTTTGACTGGTGTGTCAGTGTGCAGGCTGGCATCCCATTAGTGGGGAAGACAGAAGGCGAGCTTATACGACTGCAAAAGTTTTATGCGCATGTTTATGGGTGTCAGTTGTCATCAAATGGCTCCGATTTGGTCGTTCGCTCCCTTATACTATAAAATCCCTGCCCCGCAGTTTCACCCGCTTCACTTACAGTTAACGACCCGACGCGGGAGCCCAGCTACCATCGGCTCGGTGTCGTGTACTTGCGTGAAGTAAGCTGTTTGTTCTGTTGCGTTGTGTCAATGCTAAAGTCGTCGGTACTCGCCCATCAAGAGGTTGCGGCTGCTCTTTTGGCACCCTAACATATGCCGCGAGCTCATGTCGGCTAACGATAAAAAAATGTTGATGCGGATTCGTTACCGAGACAAGTTAGTTTTGAATGTGACCAAAGTGAGAGAGAGAAGTACGATGATTAAACGTTGCAGGCAAACAGTTTTGTGATGTAAACATTGTTTGTCACAGTACGGACTTGGTTAAAGAAAATAGGTTTTATCTGCTTCACAGTCGAGCTCTTGCGCAAGTTGGCGGATCGACACTTTTCACGCTTTCCAATGCGTCTGGGGTGACGAGAAAATTCACGCTGCTTTCCACATTATAACATTACATAAGACCAGCGCTACGTAGCATCAGTGGGTGCTCTCCAAGTTTAACAGATCACGTAAAATATTCCACGTACTCTAAGAACCAGTCCTCGGGGTGAAAACAAAGTTTGATATGTTAGACTTTAAAGCCGATGGATGATGTACGATTATTTCTTGGTTTAATATTATAAGCAAATTTGAGAATCTATTTCGCTGTTTATTGCAATGATGAAATATTCCACAGTTGGAAGATGAATAATAAGTTTCGGTAACTACTTATGTATTGCCGACGGACAATACAGACTGCTTGCGACCTTTGCGTCTGGTACCTTATGCGCGTTAAGAGCAACAAATAATAATTAAACATTCAGAACAATCTGATACGAGACCTCCGTTAATTGTAAATCTGTATATACTTTTTCAAATATCAAAGATATTTATAGATTCCAGGTGGTGAAAGTTAAATGCTACCAAAGTGGTCCCTTAATGATTACTTGCGGCATTCCAAAATGCTCAATTTTAGGGCCTCTGCTGTTCCTTATTTGTGTAAACAATATATATGAAATAGTAGATCTATTTCATATATATTGTTTAAGGGAGAAATCACTTTATATGCCGACGATACCATCCTATTATATTCTGCTAGTACACTAACAACCTTTATAAACGAAGCTCAGCATGATTTGAAGACACATATAGACTACTTGATAGAAGTGTTGGGTTCGGCAGCTAAATAAAACCTACACAAGTAGCAAGTAGCACAAAATGGAATTATTAAAACTGTGTTCTAATACGAATATCTAGCCCCTAGCAACAGAATCTACAAGGAAACAAAACTATTCAATCTTACTCATACATACAAATATAACACATGCGTCCTTATTAGAAAAATCCTCAATCAAGATATCCACTCACATAACTACTTTCACAAAAAAGATAGACTACCATAAACATTTTACAAGACAAGTTAATAACCTTTGCTTGAGAACCCCAAGGACAAATCTCGGAAAAAAGAATATTCTATATGAAGGAGCTCAGCAATACAATAAATTATCAAAAAATATAAAAGAGGCTAAATCTATAAATACGTTTAAAAAGTTACTCGAAAGCCACATTTTAAAGGACTTTTCGGCGACGTAACCTGATTTCCAACTGAATTCAAATTTGCACTTTCAGACTACTGTATTATTGTTACCTGTATAAGTGTATTGTGCACATGTATACCGTGGGTATACTTGTGTGTCTTAATAATACACACATGTATACCGTGGGTATACTTGTGTGTGTTAATAATACACACATTTATACCGTGGGTATACATGTGTGTGTTAATAATACACACATGTATACCGTGGGTATACTTGTGTGTGTTAATACTGATATGCAAAAAAGTATCAGGATTTGAGATCATTATAGTAATGTAATTGTTCTTGTAGATGGTATATTATATATCTAAACGGTATTTAAAATTAATTGATAAATAATAATCAAATAATAAACTAATAACAAATGCATGTGCAGATAATTTGTATACCTTCAAATATAAGTAAAAACTTTAATGTGCCATGGGCCTAAGAGCTCAGTTAACAATCCGTAATATCCTTGCTTGATGCAACATAAACATGTTTTCACTAACTACCGTACTAACAACACTTTTATTAATTACCGTTTCATTTGGGCGTTTATTATGTAATATTAATTTAATTAAATGTAATTGTAATTATTATTCAACAATGTTACTAATACTAACCCATTACGTTGAGCGGCTACATTGTAATATAATATTGTATTTTTCTCTGTAAGTAATTTTTGTAAATCTTTTGAGAAAATAAATGTCTAACGGTTACATTTTAGGAATGTAAATGTGCCACAACTCCCTGTCTGACTGACAGCTTAAGGGCAAGCCAAAAATTCTGGATTGATTATCCACCCAGCTAAAATTTGGTAGTTTTTATGATGTAGTTAGTGGATTTCTTAGTAGAATTGTAAAAAGTTTGAGGGAGAAGTTCAATGGCTGCACAAAATCACGCCTGTGAGACTGCGGGGCACTGGTAGTGTAATAAGAACAAGTCTTAACCAATGTGAAAACTTTTATTACTGATATGGGCTCGTTCTACTCTCCTAACTGATAGATATGCTATTCCGCCTCCTATAAGGGCTCAGCTCCAAATAGAACTTGGAGCACGTCCTTGGACGACACGAACTGTTTACACACTTGTATCTCTGTCGAACGCGATTGGCATTCCGACTGCTAATCGCGTGTCTAATTAGTGATGCGCAGAGCTAATGGCTACTAGCGAAGTACGCTGCATGTGTGCTAATATGCCGCTGCCTGCGGCGCTGCGGAGCGCTGCTCACTAAACTTGTACACGAACCTGTCTCAACAATGTAGGCAACGTGCATATTTTATACAGTATTTTTATAGCCTAAGGGAGCAAAAGAACAGTTGAAAACTTTTCTACTGTTCCTTTGACTACACGAAGCCCATGGATATAGGTGCCCCTCACGTCCACCAGTGGACCAACGGAGGCTCACGCGACGGCAATTATTCTGGCATTACGGCAATGTTACCCCGGTTGCTCCGGCCAATCCGTGGCTGCACATGTCATAAAATTGTCAGAGGATTTTATGGCATATCAGGCAACCCCTCGATTAAAGTGGTGCTGACGGCCTCAGAGGACCACAAAAAACCGGCCAAGAGCGAATCGGACACGTAACCGCACAATATCGCAAAGTGTTAACATAATCAAATTTTTTTCTTAGATACAATGATATTTCACGGGGCTATGCCCTTTTGAAAACATAAAAAAATAAACAAAAATAGATTTATTTGTAAGATTACATGCAAGGAAAATACATCCAGGCAAACGAAAACACGTGTACACGATTAGATTAAAGAGAGTACCACAAAGAGGAAAAAAAATATTACAAATATTTCTTTTTGTAAGATTTATAGTTGTATAGATTTGGTAACGTCTGCCGTGTAGATGCTGAAAAGGATTGGTCCCAAAATGGAACCTTGTGGAACTCCCCTGGTGACAAGACTGCGCCGCGATGTAATCCCACTTCACTCCTTCTTTTTCAATTCAACTACTTGGTATCTATTACGAAGATAACTTTCAAAATACAGTACACAGACCTCCTCGAAGGCGTAATAACGTAATTTTGCTAATATTAGTTTAGTGTTAATAGCATCAAATGCCCTGGAGAAGTCGAGATGCACCATGCTTGTGATATTTCCGATATCCTAAGTCTAAAGGATGTCATCCATCACATTGGTAAGTGCCGTGGTTGTACTGTGATGCTTTCTATATCCGGACTGCATAATAGGTTATACACCGCTACCCTCCATGTAATCCGTTAATTGCCTGCACACGACTTTTTCAATGATTTTTGAAGCATATTTCAATATACTTATAGGTCGTCGTAGGTCCTGAAATTCATTGGGATTACCTGTTTTGGGAATAGGTCGCACTACCGCGTTACGCCAAATATAGAGAAAGGTGGAAGAAAAGATACTTTTATTAATTAAGTTAGTTAACATGAACGGAAGAGATAACAGCAACTTGTCTAAGCTAATGCCATCAGAGCCAACGGCATTTGATCGTAGCTTCCGAAAAAAGATGTGTACTTCTCTCTCCGTTACTAAGCGTAAATTTAAAATATTAGAGATGTCAGGCTTGTTTTTGCAGTAGTAGTTGACATGTGATGTGTGGCTAACTATGTTATCTCCCGGAATATTTAGAAAATGTAAATTCATCTTCTCGACATCAATCAACGCGTCGGTTCTTTTAAAGCTTACATTCTCTTTGTCTCTCTCTCTCTCTTGTCTCTTGAAATGTATCTGGGGTTTCCCATGTTGTTAGATATGTATTTTTAAGGTAAGCATCTTTTTCTGCGCTTATAGATAGGGTAACTAGTTTTTTAAGTTATTTACAATAATTTAACTTGGACGGAATTTTAGTGCTACACGCTATAAGATGGGCCTTATCCCGATGTTTCATCATTAGTCTAATATTGTTTGTTAGCCATGCATAGCTTTCCTCTTTGACGATAGTTAATTTTAGAGGTGCAACACAATTCAATTCTCGAAGAAGATTAGAATTGATATACTCCGCAGTTGCATTGACATACACATCATCCATAGAGCTCCAGTCTTTAATAGGCCTATGGCGAATTTTTATTGGCTGCTTAATAATCTTAGGAATGTTCAACTCGCACACGACCAAGGCATGATCACTCAGGGTGGCGATGTGATCGACCATTACTCGGGTCACGTGTGCGTGGAAACGAGACCGAGTAAGGTGTCGAATGGGCGCTGAAGTGTGTGGGTTCGCTAACGAACTGCCGAAGATTGGAGCTGGACAAGAGATCGTTGAGTAATACTGTGTTAATCCCTCTAGTGTTCAATACATTGATATTGAAGTCACCTAGAAGGATGATGTGATCGTGTACCGGTAAAGAGCTGATTGACTCACTTAATGCGTCAATGAATGTGTGAACTGATAGCCAAGGCGGCCGGTAGGCAGTGCCAACAGCAATTTTTTTATGGCTAATATTAACTTGCAGCCACATTTGTTCTACGAAGCCTGTAGTAATGTGCCTCAGTACGCGAAGAGCTAGTTCAAGCCTCAGATAAAACCCAACGCCCCCACATCGAGTCCGTACGCTAGCCGGACGGGGCGGTACCCGTGTGACGGAGGCGGTACCCGGGCTCTTTAAGCCACGTCTCGTTTAAGGACAAGATGTATAAATATCAGTTACATGTACGGAGATTGGCGCTTTAATAATTTTACTTTCTAAAATCGTACTACATATTTCTATAATTGTTCATAAAATTCAACTATCTGCCGAATTTCAAACATACGTCTGTGACATACGGACGGACGAATGTGGTCAGACGGACTGTTAATTTCTATTTGGTTAAGGAACCCTAAAAACGGACAACCTTTCGCATTAGTAAAATTCTTGACATGGTTACAAACACAAATAAAATCCTCTTCATCCGGGGCTACATAAGTCACCTTGCTCATGGGATACTCGAAGTGGCGACAATTTGCCAGCAGTCGTAAAACACAAAAGTAACTATGGCTATCGCGTCAAGTGCGGTAACATGGCGATTAGTGAATATTAAAACACAGATTTGACACCTAATTTATCCGTAGGAAATGTGTGTCGCCAGTTATTTATGCCCACGTCTAAACGGGCGCTAAGCCGTGGTTGTAAATCAAAATATAACAAAGTTTAACGGCTGAGCCTCGGCGATGGCTTCGGAATAACAAGCCGTCCGCGAAACACGAGTCATTTTCACGTTTGAAGTTATTGTGTAGGCTTCTGTGCAGTGCGCTAACGGTTAGTTTATTAAATGAATTATTGTTGTTTAGTATTTATTATTATGATGAATGGGCATTTGGTGGATAATGTTCTACGAGCGTAGATCATCTAAACACAGATTCGCATTGAATAATACATTCTACCACAGCACTAGCAGCGCCTAGTAGCCTACGTAATTGTATAATATAAGCCCGCAGCTTTGCACACGAATGTAACTAACGAAATGATTTTGTCAACTCTGACTTGTAGTTCCAGATATTATTAGCACGTTCAAACAACCAAAACATCTTTAGAATTATTGGCGCACCTGGTCATTAACTAAACAAAAATTACAAGGCATTGGATTTGTTATAGCAATAAACCAAGAATTTGAGAAACAATATTTTTTACACCACGAATCATAACTTGCATTTACATCTATTTTCGCAATAACTTTCGCAATAACAACGTGGGGGTTGAGGTGAAATTTTCTAAAAATCCTTTAGCAGATACCTTCTTAATTTACAACACGGCGTCTGTGTACAAATTTTTAGTTCTATAGCATAGAAACAGCAGAAGTCTCATTAAGAAGTTGAGTTATGTTAGGTCAAGCTATTGAGTTTTTTTTTCGTTATTTCTGTACTGACATTAAATCACATACCCAAATACCAGCTTTCTACCAAGGATAGCAAGAATTTTGATGATCTTAAATCAGTAGTCATTGAGACATTTGGATTGCTGGCTACTATCTACGACTTTTGACGTCCTACATTTGGGTTGCTGGCTACTGCCTACAACTTCTGACGTCCTACATCTGGGTCGCTGGCTACTGTCTACAACTTCTGACGTCCTACATTTGGGTCGCTGGCTACCGTCTGCAACTTCTGACGTCATACATTTGGGTTGCTGGCTACTGTCTACAACTACTGACGTCCTACATTTGGATTGCTGGCTACTATCTACGACTTTTGACGTCTTACATTTGGGTTGCTGGCTACTGCCTACAACTTCTGACGTCCTACATCTGGGTCGCTGGCTACTGTCTACAACTTCTGACGTCCTACATTTGGGTCGCTGGCTACTGTCTACAACTTCTGACGTCCTACATTTGGGTCGCTGGCTACTGTCTACAAGTACTAACGTCCTACATTTGGATTGCTGGCTACTATCTACGACTTTTGACGTCCTACATTTGGGTTGCTGGCTACTGCCTACAACTTCTGACATCCTACATCTGGGTCGCTGGCTACTGTCTACAACTTCTGACGTCCTACATTAGGGTCGCTGGCTACTGTCTGCAACTTCTGACGTCATACATTTGGGTTGCTGGCTACTGTCTGCAACTACTGACGTCCTACATTTGGGTTCCTGGCTACTTGCTATCTACGACTTCTGACGTCCTACATTTGGGTTGCTGGCTACTGTCTACAACTTCTGACGTCCTACATCTGGGCCTCTAGCTGCTGTCTACAACTTCTGACGTCAAAATTCTGAGGTCCTACAGTTAGCTAATTTCTACATAAAAATTCAATATAGTTGATGAAAACATAAGTTGACAGCAAAAAAGCTCTTCCCAAAATCAACAACAAATAATTCAAACAGTAAGAAATAATTACAGAATTATAATTTACGATTTAAATATTATTATGTATTATATTGGTATTTACTTAACATTTATTTTCAATATAACACTGAAGTTAATCTGACAAATTATCACTGGCGCATATGCAGACTAAACCAGAAGAAACGAGAAGATTATAATAGATTAGTTTTGTCAAGCCAGGCGTCCACAACATTCGTCGTGTATAGACAAATGGATTTGAAAGAAAAGAAAAATGCTATCCCACTTTTTAATAGAAATATAAAAAATATATATATATATAAACCAAAATAATAGTATTTGGTGATATTTCTAGAGAAAGAAATCATATCAAAATATCGAATATCTAAACATGCCTACGATTAGAGATAAAATTAAAGGACTCTAGGAAAGTGCTCTAGAATTGGAGTTAATGTTTAAGTTAAGAGTGTTGTGCGCGGGTTAGGCGCAGGAGACGATTGGATTGAGGCTCAGGAGACAGTGGCTTCACTACTTACTTAATTAATCGTACCACAATTTAAAGTTAACATTTACTCTCTGGACAAAATGGGTATCGGCTCCGTAATCAATGTTCATCAAAAGCTTTTCCCTAATTTATAAGCTTTCGATTTTCTGACAATCGTTATGACAAAGTCTGCGGTATTTTGCATATATAAAAATATCGTTAATTCATCATCATTGTCAGCTCTTATCGATCCACTGTTGGACATACGCCGGAACAACAATGACCAGGGCACTTCGACGGCTAGTCCACTAAGGGACCAATTTCACCTCCACAGATGAGGTTGCCCAGCATTACAGGACAACCCCACCAACTTTGGGACAGTGCAATGGGGTGACGTTCCCATCCTCGCCCCTTGCCCCATGTGCAAAAGCGCCACCTCCTGTTGCTCCTCTTATAAGAAGGGTACCGAGAGCGATTCCTCCTCCCAATCTTTAAGCCCCCTTTTCCTATAAAAGGGGTGCAAAGATCCCCCTCGGATCAATTGGCTTCGCCTGGGTTAACCCCAGGCTACTAAGCCTCACCGCCACGACAAGGCTTGAACCATGGTGGGGATATCCACCGGTAAAACTGTTCCGAACTATATTGGCCCGTCGGACATTTGTTTCTACTGCCGATGTGTATCAATTCAAGGTTAAAAAACTAGCAAATGATGAAAGAGTGGGAAGTGTCAAACACACACAGTATAAATATTTTTACATGTGTAAACCTAATATTTTTCCATGAAGACCTACAAGTAAAATGCAAATCAGTACATTTGTTTCAATCGCATAAACACTTATTTTATCTAAGAGAAACTATACTTTATATAAAATACGGTAGTTGTAAAGGAGTTTCCAAACAAAACATAAGGTTTCCACGCTCCGCGTCGCAGTATTTTACAGTAAATCTAATCGGCAGTCCGCCGACATAGGTTCTGCGTGACTGTTTTCAAATTAATTAAATTAACTAATTGATTGTAGCACGATTGTGACTCGACAATCCACTGCCGTGATAGGCTTAATAATTGCTCGAGTAAAACCGATTATTTGTAGATCGCGCTTACATAGTCATATGAATAATTACGATTAAACAATTGTAACATTATGCCTATATTGTTGGCGATCACGTTGTGTGTAGCAAACAAAACCATTGTGAGTTCAATCATTTATTATTAGTAGACCGCTCTATATTTTAACAGATTTTACTGGAGGCTCGCAACCGGATTTTGAAAAAGAACCAACAAGAAAAAAAAACAATCCCATAATAAAATAAAGGCATGGTTTCCTTTTAAGTCACGATAGACATTACTTCAACATGGACTTTCTGCTTTCTCCATTCCAGTATTTTGTTAAGCTGGTCCTTATAAATTAACAAACTTACAGTACGACGGGAATACCTCACAGACGGGCGACATTACGCACCACTGAGCAAGCTACACCTTCTATAGTGGAGTGATTGGCCACTTAACCGCACACAATCCTTAAATCATTTCATACGTCCTCCACAATTATTTATTCTTTAGAATTCCGCGCCACAAAAGAAACAGAAACGGAAATCACTTGTTGTCCTCAGTCCTTCAGTTGGTCCATGTCTGTCCGTCTGTCAAGGTGACTGAGCGTCTGTCAACAAGACCTAAAGGGCTATTTTCCGATGGTATACAATCATGAAATTATATTTGTATCATTAATAAATTATAACATATGTACTCGTATATATCAGATGAAGGACGGAGGGTTTATCGACATCACTCCGGTCATGACAAATTGCTGCCCCATGGGAATAGGAGATAGAGTTCCCTCATCGGAGAGTCCACTCGTGTGCATAGTCTCGTGCCCGTAATATTCTGCACAAGCTCTTCTCAATAGAGATGGTCGCTTTAGCCGAGATCCGCTTGGACGACATCGTTACTGTATGCACTCGTGAATGTAAGTCAGTCAACTTTTGCTGCCAAACTCGTACCTCCCTAGTACGGAACCTTCGGTGTCCGGTCACCGCGAATCCGGCTCGCTCTTGACCCGTTTTTATTTACATAATAAAACTCTTTTCTGGTCATGGATTTCCATGTCAAGTTGATACTATAGTACGCAGTCATCAAATCATCAGTCAAATTCGGGTCAGCACTAGATTTAATTTATTGTTCAAAGGGAAAGCGATGTTTGTGCTGATGGTGTAGGCGCTATATTACGGGGCTAGACACTAGATACCAGAGTATACAAAACAACAAAGGCATTTGCATTTTATATCAATACAAATGATAAATGAGATAAAAATGTATCATATCCCCCATAATAAGCATACTTTGCTAATCTCTCGATTCGTAAACAATTATATTTACAATACAATATTTAGGTACAAAATGAATATAAACTCTCCGCGCCTACCAACATGTCGATTGTATTTAAAGATGGGAAACAATATTCTATAAGGTTTTCTCTTTTTCGTAACCTGCCAGCGTTTTGTTACTTACTGCAAATTACTATATTACTAGAAGATGTATTTGTATTATGCAATTGTTCGTCGCGTTGTCATAGTTGTGGTTAACAATTCTGCATTTATAAGGGAAATACCAGGCGCATTATATGTTGGTAAGTAATGCTAATTAGATTCCAAAGCGGCCGTGGCTAGAATAGTTAAAACGCATAGAAGCCACAATGTGGGTCGTTCCCGGCACGCACGCACTCACGCGCATGCACGCACGCATGTAAGGAGTCTTCTGCTGTGTAGCGGCCACTATTGTTCCTGGACTTTGTTGTAACAGACATCGTCGATCTTCAATAGAAGCGCCTCATTCGACAGCGGCCGACAGCTTGTACTTTCTAACGCGTAAATAATTGTGACGGTCTGG
>JAFELO010000480.1:340463-384095 GCA_017140195.1 Eumaeus atala
TGCTAACATCTGGATTCGCTACTAGAGGAGAAGGCTTGTTCGTAAAGAAATGCGTCATCCCCGTGAGACCACATTTAGTGAAATATTAGCAAGTTGTTTAATGAGGGTACTGATTATTCGGTGATGTGCTCAGACGTACCAAACGATATATAGCAGTCATAAAAGCTTTACATATGAAGCATCTGACACATGAACAACAGTTCTAATTAAACTCCAGGCAAACGGATCCTACAGTAGGCCAATATATAGATAAATAATTAATACTTACACTACAAATGGTCGAATTTTAACGAAGATAGAATTTCATGCCGAATTCGACGATAAATTTCAAGAAAATCGTTAATTAACCTTCAGTTACAATACCTTGTCTCAAGGTATACGCGTTCCTTCAGGGATACGCCAGTTTGCATAATGCACCTTCTTTTCAGTTTTTGGACGAAAACCAGCGGATTCATCACATTAATTAAATAGATCTTGGTAATTGCTCATTAGAATAGAACTGTATACGAAATTATAAATTCAATGAGCCGGTACTTCAAGGGCGACACGGGAACCTTTTATAATCACTTACCTGCTATAGTCTGTACGTCTGACAAGACAACCGGGAGTTAGATTTTGCAAGAACAGATGCTATATGGACAAATGCAATCCTTGCGTCTCATATGGACAAATGCAATCCTTGCGTCTGTTAATATAAGTAGGTCAACCTTTTTTTAATAGGCCTCGCTCGTGCATCCTGTTTGTGCGGAACCCTCGATATACGAGTCCGCCCTGCCCTTGACCAGATTTTTTATGTATCACTTGAACAATAAGTTTAAGGGTCGGTTTCACGGACTACTATTTGCCAAATAGCTATTCGATATTTAATTTTTTAAACTTGGCCCACCACACGAACCCACTTTTTCGATATTTAACTTAGATCACCTTATCTTATACGTCAATGTAACGTGCCGATTTACAGTAATGCTCCGAATGGGCGGAGTGTTCGTAACGGCTAATTTAACTATTACTATCATGGCCAGGGTGACCACGGGGTCCCTAAGCCCCGGACCCTGGCGTGCGATAGCTAAATATACGTAGAAGTTGATTAGATATTATAGAGATAGTAGATGTTGTTTGAGCTAGGCATGTCGAGGATCGTATTGGGGTTGGCCTTTATTTTAAAAGTGTAGATCGGACTGTTCCTAGTCGAACGTAGGTGCTGTTGTCTGACTTAATGTGTCTTAGTTGTGGCATGTATCGCATGGGTTCCCAGGGACGTCCGCGTATCCCTATACCGGACTAAGTTTGATAAACTTAAACATAAGAGCTTTGATAAACTTAAACTTAAGCATTGAATAGGCCTTATAAATATAAATAATTAATAGGAGAAAAAAAGTCAGCCCATTTGTTCATCTTCAAATTCCAAGTACTCGCGAAACATCCTACATTGTGGCTTTAGCGTGATTAGAGGTCACTACAAAGAGCCGTCTCAAAAGTTCATTGACCCAGCCCCAAATTAAAAAAAAACAAATTTATCGTTAAAACGTCGAAATACGATCCGACGTTTATAAAAACTCCCGTTACCGTCGGCCGAAACTCGTATTGCACGACGCCAACGACGTGATCGCGATAGCAGTAGCTAAGTCCGCCAAAAATTACACAAACACAAATACCAAGACGGGCACCCGCAGTAAAAAGACGATAGGGCCAGCTAACGGATAGCAGTTTTTAGTAGTTAGTTAGGTAGTAGCTATCGCTTCACTGCCTGAGCTCGTCACACCCTTCGGGCCCTCTTGGGTTGGCTGGATGGTGCGTAAATGCATTTTTCCTTCTAGAACCTTATACTACACCACCTCGAAAAGGTGAAGGCGTTGAAATCTTACATAGTTACACAGCTATAACAGACCACCGACAGAATGACAAACTGCTTACGAATAAGGACCCGGGTTCGTATCCGTAAATTGATAGCTTAGCTCATCTTAGAATAAATATAAACGCGATCTTTAGTGAGCTCTAATAATAAACTAAATGTTGATCACGGCTTTTGCTTGTTTCGAGCGCGAATCAAACCCCAGCGAGTGAGGATGAGGAAGAGCCTCCTCAGACAAGCCAAACACTGAACGAGCTAACAACGTGCCTGCACCTACAGCCGCACGATGGCTGCGGATAACCTGCGACCCACACATCAAGCATTAGGTACTATCATCTCCAAATGTAAGTCTGTAGGTTTTTCTATAGAATAGTGGGGCAAACGAGCATTCGGAGGCACCCATAAAAATCCACATAATTACCATGCATGTGCGTTTTAAATCACATCTACAATAGAATCGTAAAAAATTGTCTTATAAATGTTCATTTGTTGACTAATAGCACCTATCGAATAAAACTTTATAATTTATAAATGTCCATAGAGAAAGCCTTTTTCCAAAGACTTGCAATCTCTGAGGAGGCGTATGCAGCCTATATTCATTTCACATCTTTGCTCTTGATTTATAATGAAAATGTTCATTTTGCTTATCAAACAGATTTTTTTTTAACTAATGTTAAAGTTTCATTAATATAGAGACTAGGTAAAGGAAGAATGTTATCTAGTCGAAAGAAGGGTTTACAACTGTCCCTTATACTTAAATGATTTATAGCTCGTATACATTTTTTTTGGGCTGTGAAGGCTATATGGCTGTCAATAGAGTTTCCCCAAATAACAATACCATGTTGTAAGCGTGATTAAACTTAGCCATGATATGCCAATTTAGCTGTATTATAATATAATAATATCTGTGGGCTTATCACACTGCGTTAGCTTAGTCCTGTGGTAAGTATCGTGAAGACTTGTTTTACAGTTACTAGACAACGGAGATATATTTAAGATTTTTGTTATAGGAATACATACAATACATATATAAACATTCATGACCTAGGCGGGATTCGAACCCGCGACCTCTGGCGTAACACGCGTGGCGTAACCGCCACGTTACCAACTGAACCAGCCGGTCGTCGAATCCCATTGGAGGGGAGGAGGGAAAGAAGGCCCCATGTAACACGTCTCCATAACAACTATGCGTATATCTAGGTCCACATCCCGTCAGGAGTGGTCGTGGTCGTGGATTGTCTGATCTGTAATAGTACCTACTGTATAAAATAAAAACAAGTGTGCTTTAGACAACACGACTGAAGTGAAACTTGCTAAAATTAAGTCTTACGTAACGCAACTGACTATAAGAGAAGGAGAATATGAAAATCTAAGTATCTCTCTCTCTCTTCTTCTCTCTTCACTAACCTATAACTATCGCCCTCTTAACTGCCGTAGGCTGCGTTTTCGTAGCGCTGTCGTCACGCAAGTGCGGACTTGAGGAGGTCAGTGAAGCGTGCGTAAAGTGTCGCTTCAAAAGAATACAAAGATTAGTGTGAGCTCAGAGAGCTCCAATCATAAATTGCTGTTTCCAGAAGAACACTCACCTGACCGGCGGCCCTGATCATTCCTTGCGACCCCCCTCCCCCAGACACGTCTTGGGAACCCCTGATATAAAGTACATTTGACTAAAATACTAATTGAAGCCTTATCAAACGTAAACAATATGTGAGAACGAGCATTATTTTGAAAGTCATATTGAATTTATGCATATTTTATTCCCACGAGAAAAAAATCAAATACTGTAGCTATATATGTATGTGAAGCATGTGAAACGTGCTTGTATGAAACACGCTGAATTATTTTCAAGTATGTATTCCATATTGATTTTATTTATATTATAACTACTAGGTCCTTGCGAGTTGGGGGCATTGATTACTATCTATGTTCATTAACAACCGATACATGATGTGCAGGTGAATGGCCGTTATTCACCCCATCCCCCAACGGGCAGTGACGGCTGAGCTGAGCGAGTGTAGTGAGTGAGCGAGTGATGCTGTCGCGGTCAGCCACGAGGAGGCCGTCGCTTTACGGCGGTGTCATGTGATCCTCCTCCCCGTCGTGCCATCCATATATATAGTTTTCGGTGGCCCATTGAAGGCGAGAAGAAAAAGAGGACAACATCCCTGCAATTATGCGGATCTCCATGGTTGTCGGTCATCGAAAAGGTTCCGATTGCTGGTTTTCCCCCTAATACTACAAACAACATCAGCACTATTTACATATTTTTCTGCGTGACGTCACACGTCCCATAAAAAGGTACGTGCGCGACGCATCGACTTAGGCTCGTTCGTGAGAACAGCTTTCAGAACGGCAGCCTTCCCTGGGCTCAGACGTCAGAAGAAACGAGGAAACCTGTAAGATCACTGTGTTGTCCAACGTCTGTGCGTCTGTTGAGAGCAGGCACAGGGCGTATCCCCGAGACCGGCGATCATGGAACTTGACAAGTGAGACACAGCACAGTTACAAAATAGGATTTTATAGATCACGTTCTCGTAACATATCGGGATGCATCTTATCTATCTGCGGATGGCAGGAGGGTCGGTCCTCTTTTCGACACCACACGTCGTATGAGTACTCTAGGTACTCATAGCAACCCGATGAAGTTATATTTGGGCTGCGCTTCACTTCCAGAACATGAGTCCCAAAAATACCTCGAGAGTAAGTAGATACACGCGCAGAGCGGTGGCGCCTACTAGAAGCAAAAGGCACGCGCGAATCGTTGTTGCCGCTGCACTAGTGTTCATTAACATCTGGGACAGAAGGTCCAGCAGTGGCACCTGAGCAGGCCAAATGCTGTACAATATTATGGCCACAACCAACTTTGACAATGTCCCTACAATGATGACGCGAATCAATAGAACATGTAAACAACGGGCACTCGCCGTCGCTTATTCACACAATTAATATGCAAATACTTGTACGAATCTGTAAAGGATTCATGCTTGTTATTTATGTTTACAGTTTTTTCCCGAGGTATTGCTGGCGCGCACACTATATAAAAATAACGAATCAACCTTATTGAATGTCGAAATTTATTCAATCTCGTTTTTATGTGACGCTAGTCACGCCATTTTCATTGTGGAAGACCGTAATGAGAATTTACGGGTTATAATTTGATATGTGGCTCGTAACAGTGAATTAGTCCAGGTGTTAAATGTTGTGAATAAAAATATATGGGCCTTAAAATGTAATAGACGTCAGACGAATGTTTCGCGTACGCGTTCTATTTCCACATAGTTCCATACATAAAACGATACTGAACGTCAAGAAAAAAACAGATCGTTTACATGTATGGAGGAGTAACAACCACTCGCACAATGTCTGGGTGTGTAGAGACCACCAGTACGCAACACCAGAGCCGCGAGCGCACGCAGGTAGGAGATGCTAACTCGCCTGTGCACTCTGTCACCAATCACAACTAAACAGAACCTTCCTGTTAAGTCTATTAAATACCAATCTAAACTCTAAACAAGCACTGCCCACTCGTACAAATGTTGTTATATAAAAGGAGTTACAAGTTAAAATTAGAGCAGGGACTATTTCGCTGTAGTTGATGTGGTAGTTCCACGGCGCGGGCGCACCCTCTCTTAAGGGGGCCTCGGTCTCATAGGAGACTGGCCGTGCAAGTGACTGTACTGAGTGATGCTTAGCAGCTCCAGGGGATCTCGTCAGAGGCGACACTAAGGGTACTCCGGGTCCAGACAGCCCGTCCTGTGTGTGTGTGTGTGTGTGTGTATGTACTTATGTACACGCGTTGGAAGTTATACTCCCTTGGCGTAACAAGAGAAAATATAAATGTTGACCAAAGCTACCTTCAGGCTACCGGTTTTTCGTGGCGGTGTGCGCGCGCATTGTAAAATTTACTCTCATCTACTCAGGGAAAAATTTCCCTGATGCGCCAAAAGAAGTATAATTTCAAAATAGTTGCAAATGAAAGCACGAAAACTGAGAGAGGAGAATGGGTTATTCTAAATTCCAATAGTCAATTAGTTTTAAAAGCTTGCATAACGTTTAAAAACATTTAAAACATTCTTCTGTCATGCTGACGCCCGACTAGCTCAGTTGGTAAAGAGGCGGTTAGTCCGCGTGTTACGCCAGAAGTCGCGGGCTCAAATCCCGACTAGGTCATGAATGTTTATTTATGTGTTTCTATAATAAAAATTTTAAATATATACGGTCGTCACCGGAATGTTCCGATCGTCGGTTCCGGCCTCCCCCGCCATGGAAATACCCGTATTTCGTATATACTAACACATCCATCTAAAACATCTCTCTGTAATATGTATAGGCTGCGTCTCATTGAGTTTCCAAACCACTATGCAGGGCTAGTAGATGCGGTGTACCGCAGGCGTCTGCCCCACACGTAAGTGTGTGTAGGTGTACACCGTATACATTAACAACGACCTTGCAGATAAAATACTAATCTTTTTTTCCTTTGCGCTACAAGAATAATGTTGTGTCATACATATTTATTAATAAATTATAGTTTCTGTTGCTTTAAAGAAGTGTAATGATGTGGTATTGTGACATGCGCACTGACCCGCAGTGCATTCTGTACATATCACAGCAAGTACGTGTCTGTGGCCGTTACTTTATTGCAAGTTATTTTATTGTGTAACGTGTATTTCTTGTTATGGAAGTTTATGCGACGCCTTAAAGATCTTCTTATACGACATCTCTGTAGGTTCAACATCCAAAATTTTACGATTGTTTATCATAAAAATATAAACGAAAGCGAGTATAAAATTTTGGGGTCAAAACTCTAATGAGTGGTGCTTGTGGGTCATAAAAAATAACGACAAAATATTCGTTCCCGTTTAGTGGGCGGCCAACGTGATATAAGTGGGCACGCCGTATGTCTGATAATAAAGTAATATCATTGAACATCCCCGCCATGGTGAGGAAACATCTTGTGATGACGGTACCCGGTGGGGCTCGAAAGGCTTGGGGCTCCTATGGTGAACCCAGACACCTATAGGCTTCAGGCTCCTTGTCTTATTTTATTTTTTTATAAATCCTCTCACCAGGGGGGCAGACGATCTCCGTACAGTAACTGGCGCGGGATAGATGCGAGTAGCAGGAGATCGGCCGTCTTGGCGTTCACTGAAAGAGGCCTATGTCAGGCAGCGGACCGATTAAGGCCGATAATGATGATGATAATGATAAATCCTCTCTACCATAGAAATCACCTCTCATACACAATGTGAGATATNNTATTCAAGGTATAATAACATTGTAGTATTTAGATATTAAGGGAATAATAACATTGTCGAATTTAGATATTGAAGGTATAATAACATTGTCGTATTTAGATATTAAAGGGATAATAACATTGTCGTATTTAGATATTAAAGGTATAATAACATTGTCGTATTTAGATATGAAAGGTATAATAATATTGTCGTATTTAGTTAAGTTGAGCCCCGCGATACCTCCGGTATTGGTATTTAGGGATAGCGCTACAAAACGCGTGCTATGACAAAACTCGATCCAGATACTAGATGGGCTGGCACTAATTGAACATCGTACGGTTCAGGGAACTTCATTTTTCGCTTGTGTGGGTACGCTCGCGCCGGTAGCGTGAAGCGTCGCAAGTCGTTACGTTATCTCAGGGAGCGGAGGACTGCGTGCTCGGGACGCATCGCGCCGATACGTTATCACTGAGCGTGGTCCCGAGCTCCACCGAGATGTTTATTGATTAACATTCTTGAACTTTGTGCATGTAAACATCCACACTATCTTTATTGCTTCCTAAAATAAAGGCTAAATATTAAGATGTTAACACACTTGGGGCTACCTAGGAGATCGGCGAAGGTCTGTATGACGCCACAGGTCATTGTTCTCGAATAAGACTGGTGTGAAGTGACGGCTACGGCTGTGGCTGCCTGTTTTGTGCGGCTGGTGGGGGTCCCACGTTTAAGGTAATAACAATGGACCTAGCGATGTCATCCTCGTTGTTGACTTCATTATCATCACTAGTGATTACCCCTTACCATACCACCCAGAGGTTACCCGCCCAGAGGTTTGGCTCGAGCCTGGAGCAACGGAGCGTCCGCTAAGTCCGCAGCGCATACCGCGACACCGCCGAGACGCTCACGTACACATTTTCACATGCACTTTAATTATACCGATTTACGTAAACGAATTATATTTTAAATTACATTTCACATCAGATAAGATCGTCTTTGTATACTATTTTTATAATAATGCTTATGCACTTTCCCTGCTATTGTCAAAAAAAAAAACATATTTAAGAGTAAATATAATCATTTCTTATTTAACCCACACACACACAGTGTGTGTTTATTTAAGCTGCAGAAATTATTGCTAGTTAAAGTCATACAAACTACTATTAGATTCGCACTACACCTGTTAAAGGAATGGCGTGTGTTTAATTTCCTAGTATATAATCTGTTGGCTTTCCCTACCGGTGATAACAACTTCTAGGTCGCATTAACCCACGTTGTTGTCTTGACACCTACCCAAATCTTTGTAGGTTAATACAATTAGCCTACGTAATTAAAACGCTGATATCCGCGGCGTCACGTCCTCTACTCGCTTTACTGCAACAATCAATTTGATACTGTCAACATTATACGCAAAATAATTTATCGAGGAGCTCTTACTTGAAGTAAGAGTGATTCAGGGAAGAAATTATAAAAAAGTATTTTCCCATATTCTTGCGTGCTATACACAACTTATTTTTCTTAAAACATCTGAAAATATCTGTAAGGGAATCAAATTATATTCTAAGGTAATTATGTAATAACAACCTTGTCACATCTAAGCTGTATGTCGTAGACGTATTGTATAAAAAGCCATATTTCATTACGACTAGCCACTTTAAAAAAGGATTAGCTAAACGATTACGAGACGTTCTGCAATATGGCGGCTGAATCATTGAGTCTCTTGATTTTAGGCAATGATAGTGATCGATCCAAGTATGAAATTAGGCCAAGTGTTTTCAGTGCAAATAAAAAAATTACCTAACCACGATGGCTTAGCCGGAAGCGTAAATCCTCGAACCTTTTTTTTTTGTTGACGCGGGGAAATGCATTTACGCGCCTTCACCGGCACTGGGTGGGGTCCAGTGGTGTATGGGTCTAGCGATACCTGATAGTGCCGAATAACCAAAAAAACCACCGCGAGTGCCATCGGTGCTGCCCTTGGTGAGGTGCCCCGAAACAACGATCATCAGGGCACCTCGAAGCTAGTCAGTCCCCTAATGGACCAACTCCACCTCCACAGATGGGGTTGCCCAGCACTACAGGACAACCCCACCGACTCTGGGGTGAGGTTCCCATCCTCGCTCTTTGCCTCGTGCGCCTGTTGCTTTTAGGTTCTTCTTCTTATAAGAGGAGTGCAAAGATCCTTCTCGGTTCAATTAACTTCGCCTGGGTTCACCCAAGGCTACTAAGCCCCACCGCCACCTGGGCACAGCTTATTTATTTTTCTGTATTCGAGAAGCAACGCCATACTAAGCAACGACCATGACACTACCTCTTATAAAATAATATTTCATATATAATCTGAATCTTCATTCATCAAGTTTTAGGGGCGATAAACTATAGGTGTAACTCAATGTTTTACAAAAATACAAGACAGATATAATTTCATACTGAACTGTCACTGTGAGGCACCCGTGATAGTATATAGATATATTCTTTGCAAAGTCGACCTTACGCGCGTGTGTTAAAGTTGCTTTTACAAAGTCCGTAATATGATAGTTGCACACAAAAGGCACAAAAACACATTGACAGTATTATATGGTTTTGAGACGCTCACTGCATGTCTTGGTATATTCTAAATTTTAAATATATAATAATGTGTTCGTTATTTACTAAGCAACGCCGCGAGTGTTAAAATTAGGAACTAAAACGTGTTAAAGGGGCGACTAAGGATCCTCTTTATTTCAATAAATCTAGCTTTATTGAATATCGTAGAAGGGCGAAATCTTTCTGGCGCAATTTCACTCAGCTTTATTTCATCCGACTTACCGTTGACCCGCTACAAAATAAAACGGCACTGTTTTTGAAAGTGGCCAACCGTAATGAAATACGGCGATTTAGACAATCCGACTACACATATACACCTTTTACGGTCTGTTTAGTTAAGCTGCATTCAAAGATCTTTAGGTAAAATGGAAACAGTAGTAGGTAGATATGTACTGAAGTATATTAAATCTGTTATCATTTATGACAGTTTAGAAGTGACGTGTAAAACAAACCTTAAGGCAGAGATATATCTTGGCACGTCCGCAAATGCGGTAGAGGGCCATAATTCTAGCATTTCTATCTACTTATAGCAAGCTTTAATCCACGGTTAATTAAATGATAGTATTCTGCTCGTTGTCACTAGCCACTCCTCGTGCCAGCCTCTCCGCCCTGGTGTCCTATGTGTAGGGAGGAATTACTGCAACTAACTGAGCTGTCGTATGTCTGTATATCGTCTGCGTTGCTATACGCTGTGTTTGCTGGGCCTCTGGACTATTAGTCTTGATATAGTGGATGAATCTTAGCACTTTGTCAATCGTTGATAAAAATAAAAGGAAGATGAAGTATATGTACAGTCCAAAGTGGAAAATTCACTCACAAGCCGGCCAAGTGTCTTCCGTCCAGAGGTCCCAAGACCTAAAACCGGATTTGGAGATGGTCAGCCTTCGCGTTAAGAGGTATTCGTCCACATCAACACATACGGGTAATGAGCAACTGAAAGCAAGTGAAAGTTTTCATGGTGTTAAATAGGTCGGGACTGAAATATACCAACACATCTCCTGAGTAGTTTAGACTTTGTTTTATGACTCGTGGGGTATCATACTATTATTATTACTAAGTACAACTCCGAGTAATACATTTATATTACAATATAACTGGAGCCAACCGCCGACTCGTACTTGATAGATACAATAACAGCTAACGAGGAGTTCCTGCGGTACACGGGCCTCGCGGGCGGGGCGCCGCGACGCAGGTCCAATAAACTTAACTGATAATCCGCGTTTGTTTGTGATAGCTTAACTTTGTATTATCCAATAATTTATGACAATCATTTAACAAGCTTTAAAGCTCGCTTTAGGCAATGTCTTGTAACAATATTAATGTACTAACGGTGAAGTGTGCCAGTGGCCAGTGGCCCCTGATTATCTGCGGTGTTGGCACTGTTCATGTTATTGAACGCGGCTGTCATATTTTATAATCAACTTCTACTTTACAAAGGACATGTCGAGCATGGATAGTGGAAGTTGTACATAATAGTTTTATGTATTTTATATCTTATAAGTAACTAATTTATGTTGTAAATTGATTAAAAATGATTTAATTATAAAATGATAAATTTGTGGGACTGTAACGTCTTAAAACCTATGAATCTTACTATAGGATGAGCGGCGCCGCGTACGGAGGCCGCTCATATGACATAGCGCAAGACTCCTCTAAAATATAAAAGCTTCTAAAATATTTTTTCTTATACGTCCCTATACTATGTCATATGAGCGGCGCCGCGTACGGAGGCCGCTCATATGACATAGCGCAAGACTCCTCTAAAATATAAAAGCTTCTAAAATATTTTTTCTTATACGTCCCTATACTAAGGACTCGTGTGCGGTACCAGTTCCCTGTAGTACGTTGTTCGATCGGAACTCGGTCTACTGCTTGAACATGCTTTTTTATTAACTTCCAAAGATGTTGAACTAGCCAAGAGAACTGTATAATAGAACATCGCAAATCAAGTTTCTATCTAGTTAATGCTTATTTGATTAACCTTGACGAGGTGGACCTAGGAGCTTTTTTTTATGAAAGCTTGAATATTATTATTTATTTAATTTTGTGTATGTATTTCACTTGTTCATGCTTTAGTGTATTTAATTATTACTAGTACCAGCTGTTTTGCATATTTTTTTTCAATAATTGATATGGGGTGCCGCGTGGATACTGGTGACGGTCTACCGTTCAGCATCCTGTACCTCGGGAGAGGTGCGCGGCCAGGTAGAGCACCTACGAAGCACCAACGTTGTAACCACACCTTATAGCTAACCCACCACAATTTTACTGCGACTGCTGGTTAGTCAGGCTCGACGACGGCAACCACTTCTGACGTTTTGCTGACGTGTCTTTCAGGAGCCCGTATAATTCAATTTAGGGTTTTAAATTATTTATAACGTGAATCGATGTCTCGTTTACATGTCTTCAGTACCAAATGTACATTTAAAATGCCCTTAAAATAGAGGCATGTGATTATCTTATAACTTTGATAGTGATCTTAATGATTGCTCGAAAGATAATGTCTACTCATTGAAAATACGAGCACCTATCGACTCGAACCTACGAATACAGTACCGCTCCCCGCTCGCCGCTGTCGGCTGTCCTCGGCGAAATTCGATTTATAGCTGGGCAGCAGCGGACTGCGGGCAACGGGCTGCCACAACGCAACCCGTTGTTTGGTTCCGCCTCTTTACACGCGCCTTTACACCCCAGGGCTGCCAACGGAAGTACTAAAGATAAACACTATCAGGGAAATTTTAATTAAAATTATTTGAAAATATATTGGTCGTGGCTAGTTATTATTTCACTATGTATTTAATTACGTACTCTCGTGCCTAACAAATATAGTACCCACTTATATAAAATGAGATGAATTATATATTACTTTATATGCGTAGGTGTCTACAAGGTCTTATACCTGATATACCTATATAGACACAGGCAGCTACTGGCTGCATTCGGCGTTGTCACTCCATTCAAATAAAAAATGTAAAAATAATTAATACCTGTATGCACCAGGAACCCACTCAGGCCTCCCCAAATCTACACACTCACCAAGGAAACATCACAGTTACTATCAGTAGTTTAATGCATAACAAACAATCAATTCTATTGGTTTTTATAATAAATAGATAACATCTTTGATAATGTAAGTATTACAAAGTGCAAGATATTATATTTACTTAGTATTATGATATTCCAAGTTTTGACATTGAAGAGTAACCCGAAACGGGAGTTTAAACCACTATTCACTTTACATTACCTAACACAGAGATTTACTAATTCCAAACGAGATTAGAATCACGAGGACGACTAATCTCGTCAAAAGATCAGAAGAATAAACCAAAAGAAATCAGGGTCATAAAGCATGTCGAATCCTGAGATTACTCAGTAATAATATATAATTGAACCTAGGCAATCCGCCTCCATCCGCCACCTACGTTCAACAGTGGACGGATGTAGGCCGATTCATTCACTCCCTCAATATGTAATTAAAAAAGTTTCGTTTAATAATACAGAGTGGCAGCCCTATTCCGCGGGGTCTGCAAATTAGTAGAGAAGATTGAGTACAAGAGGTGTCGGATTACAAGCGGTGGACGAGCGTGGGGAGCGGGGTGCGGGGCACAGGGCGCGGGCTCGGGGCTCGGTCCAGCCTACACAACCAAGCTCCTATTTATAGTCTTCTTGCTTTCTATATTGTGCAGCCTGCAGATGATATCGATTTGCAAACAAAGTAACGAAATGTACTTTCAGTAAAGCAAACAGGCCGCCCGGCCGCCCGGCCGTGCTGAGACTCGTAATGTATGTTATTGTAGAAAAGACAATTTTATTTTTGTTTCAGTTGAATTACCTTTAGATGTCTGAGTCAGCAACTACTAAAAGGTAATAAACGAATAATGGGACACAGAAGCCCAAAAGACAATGTCGCTTTGCCCATGTCGCACCCACCTCACCGTCGCAGTTGGTGTCGCTTGTGACGGGGTAGGCACAGAAGACCACACATAGATGATAATAATAATTTAGCAAAATTTCTAATTATTCTCGTTTTACTCTCTAGACAAAAATCAAATGATTTCTAGTGGCCGTGCACGTAACTCCGCGGCCGCCTCTCTGTGACTTGTGACTTATCACACGCCACGGTGTTCGAATCACACATTAAACGGGTCAAATAAAAACGTCGTGTGTAAGGCCCCATAATCTCCATATACTTGCCACATCAGTTACAGATATTAATAGTATCTCGAAATATAGATTTCGCTCGGCCTATCCCATTAAGGAGCTGGCCTGAAGATATGTTGTTGTCGAAATACAAAGTGCACATTTCAGCCGCTAGTTAGCATGCCGCCTAGTCAAGACGCACGGACCCTATTACACACACACATGAGTAAAAAGAACGGTTTCATCTTATGATTAAACCGTATAAGTTCTGGCGGTCTGATAGCAATTAAAGCCCCCGTCTGCGCACCGCGCACTTCCATCGACGGGCACGGAGCCAGGCGGCCGGGAGGGCGGCGGCCGGGCCCACGGTGAATTAGCGAAAAACGATCAAAGCGCCGACCGCAGCCTCATTCGACGGCGCATACGTGAACTCATTACGTATCCATTTCTTTTTGTATGGCGATTTAATGTGTTCATTACTAATACGATTACAACGATGAAAGCCCATGGCCCGACCATTGAAATGAGAACAAAATTAGCACACACAATCTATAATGTGTTCATCGGATAAAAAATATTCGCGCAAAAGAATTCTTATTATTTTTTTATTTCCTTTTTTTTCCTTTTTCCCCCTTTTTCGGACGTGAATTTATGCTGTGGAAACGAATAGCAGCTTAATGCAGCTTCATCGGATTACTATTAGTGCTTATCGGGCGACTGGGTTTCGGATTCAAAGAGGGATCGACCGCCTCTCTCCCGCAGATAGAAGAGATGCATTCCGATATGAGAGTGTTAGTAATAGCTAGTTTAACTATTAAAGAGGGACCGAGATGTCCTCCTCCTCCTCCGACTCTGACGTTGGAGCAACGAGCACGCGGCAGCTAAAGTGGCTCCAGCACCGGTGTGAACGTGTGGCTCATGGAGACGGCCATGGCAGGGCAGGTACCTAACCGGCACTTATAGGGATTACTTCCTGTTCTAAAGATCTTCGTGGTCGAACGTGTATGTGTATATATATTGCGTTCGCCCCCGGGGCGCAAATAATTCTTACCCATTTACATTTTCTTCCACTGATAAAAAGAAAACGGAATAGAAATAGGTGTCTTAGATTATTTTAACCAGAATCCAGGGATTGTTTTATATAGGTACCACCTAAGTTCAACATGATCAGATTTCTCTGAATTCTCTGAATTCGAAGATCAACTGACCAAAAATAATTGTATGCGTCACTTAATTGGCATATTCAAATCGCTTTCAACGGTTTCTCTATATGTAATATATCTACTCGTATGTAAGACCGATATAGCACCATAATCATATCGAACGGGTACAGCCAGGAGGTGGGGCCAAGAGTTTTCGCATACGGCTTGTTCGTATAAAGAGAATTATGTCTTCAATTATTATATGAAAAAATTAAAAATATGTGTCTTCAATTGAAGTTAAATTTGTACAACATTTATGAAATACAGAACTAATATATAATTACATTTTTTTTCTCTTTTCAATCTAAAAACTGAAATCAGCATATTTGTTTATTTTTAAAAAATGTGAACCTGTTATTGGCAGCAGATATAAACGTATAATGCATTTCTTTTTCTAATTGTTGTAAGAGCTGTTGATAAACAAATTTGAAAAATGTGGCGGAATCAAGCCTAAAAGCATGTATGTAAGTATTGTGGTATAAAGCTTTCCGTTCTCTCTGCCTACCCCAATATGTAACTGGCGTGTAGATGCGTTGTTGTTGCAAAGAATGTAAAAGAGATAATTTAGTAAACGTTTCCCTAGAACCCTCCCAAATTTTCAATAAGTACATATTGAAAATGTGTAAGTTTGGCAGATGTTTGTAACTCGTCAACTGCCACAAGAACCATCGCGGACCATAGGGATAATATAGATAGAGAGGGAAGCCAGTCTCATGCGCGTCTACCTCATTTGAATAATAGATAAAGAAAAATATGGTTTACGCTATGTCTCACTTTTTTATATGTTAACTAGACAATTTATTATTGCTTTAGGAAGATCCTTGTCAACACGGGCGCTCCCTATCTGAACTACCTTTATATACTGCGGACCGAATGAAAAAATAACAAATGGGTACTTTGGGATAGGCATTACGCGGGCATCATTACTACCTTCTCTAAATATGTACTAACCAATTGTATGTAACAAATTTAAGTAATTAGTGAAAATGTTTTATGTTTCGTATGTAGGTAATCTAATGTCTGTCTCTAATCTTAAACATCAGCGTAAAAAACAAGGCAAAAATGTGATGCGCCACTTTAAAATGTAATGAATGAACGCCAGTGTTCGCGAGTCACGTTACAGAGCTCTCGGACTGTTCCTCTCTGGAGGCCTCTGGAGGTCGACTTCTTGTTAAGCCGTATGAAAGCTCGGCTTACATTCCGACTTAATTAATGATTCACGCCAGATTTTTATCTAGGATCATTTGAATAATCTGTTCGTCTTTAAGCGACAATTATTGTCGTGTGTAAACCAACCATTGCCGAAGAACTTATGTAACAGAATCGTTCGCAACCAGTTATATAAATGCAAAAGTGAGTATGTTCGTTGGATACGCTTTTTAGCTACTTCCGTCCTCTATAGCTTTTTATCCACAACGATGAACGAAATACTACTGTATTTCATCGTAATAAGATGTAATCGATGATTTCAGCGTATTTCGTTCGTAACACGTAGAGTCCTTACCTCCTTAGTCGTTACACCACTTGTTACGCCTGGGTATCCTAAACTTACTACAAACACAAACAAAACATTTTTTCTGATGATTTGTGCGTACTGCGTTGCCGCATGCGAAATGCTAGTAGGTGTAGGTATCTATTCCAAACAAAAAAATCCTAGAGAACCAACAATTAGTTCGAGACTACTAAGTTTTGATCGTAGATATTGATCAGAGAGAGTAGGGAAGTCAACCTAAAACGGAGCGCTCGAAGTCGAAAGAGGCAGCAAGTGTGGGTCAGAGTGACCACTTTTACATTTATTTCTCTCTGCGCTTTTTTTCGGACCTAAACTTGTTCTGTGCAAAAGAAGAGCAGCTCAATACATCTTCATCGTATTGCTATGAGTACTCGTCTGGTAACGAGAAGCGGTCTTGGGTCCAAAGAGAGACCGCCCCCTCTCTCTCGCAGATGGGTGAGACGCATCTCGATTTGAGAGTGTTTGTAACAGCTAATTTAATCATAACCAGAGGGTCTGATAGGTCCCTCCTCCTCCAGCTCTGACCTCGTTGGCAGGTCGCGCCCGGTCTCTAAAATGGCCTCGGTGCTGACGTGAACGTTTAGCTCATGGAGACGATCACTACCGGGGGTGTTACTGCGTTATGTACATTAGATTAAATAGATAAACATACTAGGAGATGATCCTCTCCCCCACCCTCCGAGTTGTACCGGTCTGATCCAGCTGTAATGAAGCAATAACATCTACGGAGCCTCCCTCTTTCACCTACGGCTTTTTTACAATATGAAATCAAAGTGTTTTGCTGGCCCTCGTCTGGGCCTTCACCAATACCTCGAGTAAACCCGAGGCGTTGTCTCCTTCACTCGTGTCCCTGATGGGTCCATCACTGGTCTCACAAACCGTACGAAATTTTCATTTTATGCTAGCGTTATGAGAGAGCACAGCGCGGTACTGAACAAATGATGTACGTCTTGTTTTCGTGTGCAACAGTTTATTTACAAACAAAACGTGGAATTGTTAAAAATGTTTACAGCTGAATTCACTCGGAGGACTTCAATGACGGCACCTCGGCGCGGGCGCGGAGTTTGTTTGAAGTGCAACGCAAGCGCCCTGTTTATTGCTGCGCGCCGCCGCTGCAGCAGGCCCGTCGCGACTTGCACGTTACGAGAGAACAAACAAAATACAAATAACAATTTGCTGAAGTACCTGGCCACTAACTACTGGGTACATATAAGTTCTCATATATTTTTGTATACTTTTCATTAAAATATTTCATAAAATAGGTAGCAAACGAGCAGTCGGCCTACCTGATACGACAACGGCGTCCTTCACCCCGTAATGGTGTATTTCATTAAGTTCTTTCACTGCCGAGTCTTGCTGGAAGGACCGTACTTGTTTGCTGAACATAGTGTCATTTAAGGGACTTAACTACATTCTCAAGAATGGTATCTTGATACACTTATGCCGATGTTTTGATACCTTTTTTAAATTATGAATATAGCTCAATAACTCCTTCATAGCTAGCACCCTACCAAAAGATTACTGGAGTCGGATAATGCCCACGTTGCACGCCGTGGACTAATTGCGAAGATTCCTTTAAGCTTTGAGCATTTTTTTTTTTGTTAAAATGTTGCTCACTGGTAAAAAAATATCTCATCCGTAAACAAAAGAGAATAAGAACCTATTTATATCTTAAAGGACCGGCAATGCATCTACGAGTCTTCTGGCGTTGCGGATGTATATGGGCGTTGGTGATTACCTACTTACAGGTGGCCCAATTTCTTGTTTGCCTCTTAAGCTATAAAAATCTGTGACCTCTTTCCGCGTACTACTTAAGTAGTTGTTTCGATTTTACCGCCCTATTCATCTTTAATTTATCCGTTTAGAAACGACCACTTCTCATATATGCTGCTAGTCCTAAGTAATCTCTTAAAATACGCGACATGGTTTTAAGTTCTATCTCAATTTCCCGAGATAAAATCTTTTGTTTTTGGACAGGATTTCTTCGAATTTTTTCCCTTACTGCTTTGGCCACCTTTTTCGTACGAACACTACGTGGACGGGCAGATCTTTCTCTGTCACAAACAGAGGAAGTCTCATTGCAGCTATTAATAGTCCGGTACACAAATATTTCACTCACACCAACTGTATGGAGAGTTTTAAAAATTGCATTTGTATGGATACTTTGTGTAACGCAATCACAGCGATTCGGTTTTCTCTATCACCCCACTCCATTTTAAGACCGCAAAATGTTGTACAATGCCAAAATGAGAAAACACAATGAACCATCGTATAAAAATGACAGCTTCCACATTCGAATGTAATATTTTTCATTGTAGCGGTATCTATGGCCAGACTAAGTCTGCCAAGTATAAGTATACGTATAGCTTCTCACAGGGTTTTCATGTTTATTCGCACAGTGTCCATTTCATGATATGTAATCACAAATATAGAATTAATACTTAAAGTAGTATATAATAGCCATATCTACCTAAGTCGTCACTACACATATTGTTGTAGGACGTTCCAGTCCAGTCAAGTTTATACATACGATACACATAACGTGTTGCAGTGAGAAATGTAACTACAAATAGGTTATGTAGAATATAACTTTATTATCATAACACGAGCACTACGGGTATAGTTGGCGATACTATTTAACATTATTTTGTTTGTATCAAACTTGGTAGAGGAACTTGTTTCAGTTGTATACAATTGTTATTGCGAGACATTGTTCTCATGTAGTGTGTGTCAGTGTATTGCCGCTGAGGATATGCCCGGTGACACATCCAACTAATGTTGCTCCTGTAGGGACCGAAGTAGGCGCCGCTTACATAGTAGTGGTACTGTATAGCCAGGTCTTTTTAATATATGTTAGAAATAACGAATATTCGACGCCTTTTAATAACTACCGACGCCCATAAACATCCGCGTAATAGTTATTCAAACTGTACTCCTTTCCTCCTCTACCCCAATGGGCCACTGGCTACTCAAAAATCACATGAAACGCGGCACTGTCACTTTACACTGGTATTATGTGAACGAGAGGTACCTCCCGGTCGTGCCGGCCCAATTCTACTGCAACACAGCATGACACTACCTCTAGCAAGTACTTTCTCTGTCTTTACGTAGAAGTATAAGACAAATTTGCGGGAGTCAGGGTTTAACCGCATAACAAGCTAACCATGTGCAAAAGTCGCCTCCTCACGAAGAACGCCCCCAGGTCAGTTAACGTTAGATTCTAAAGGAAATGCACAAACATTAAATTAGTTTTGTATGTTATTTGAGATCTCTTCTCTATGTGTGTTAATGTGCACAATTGTTTCGCGAGGCTGCAGTAACAAGAAGTACACGAGGAACAGCACATAGCTCAGCAGCACCGCGCCCAACGTCACACAGAGAATGTAGTTCCGCCACCAATCGTGTAAGTTGTTATCCACGGTCGCCCACAGCAGGATGAATATAACGATCTCAACAGTGCTGACTACAATCCAAAACACATGCCACACGCGGACGTGGCGGAAACGGATCTTAAACTCCATCAGGCAAAACAGGTACACGAACGCGAGGAATATGTAAAAGGCTCTCCGGACCGAGCTCGCCTGGGGGACTATTAGAAACAACAGCATCACTTGATAGTGGCAGAATAAAATCATTATTGCTAAAAATGGGAAAAAGTTTATGAATGCCGCTATAGAGAGCAATCTGGCCACGAAAAACGCATACCACCCCAGGAAATGGACCAACGCCGCGGCCGCGTGTTGTGGCTCCAAGCCTCGCATGTACGATCTCGGCACCCTGTACGGAATGTCCGGCTCGTCTTGAATAACCTCGGTGTGCTTTCGCCTAGGCGGCGCCGACAGCCAAGTAGGAATAGACTCGGCGTTTTCTACCATCTTTTCCGCCCAGACGGCCAAGGAGGCAGGGCGCGGCGGGGGCGCCAGCGGCGGCGGAGGTACGTGCACCTGCTGCACCGTGTACTGCGCCTCGCGCCGCAGCGGCGCCACTCTGTCGATTATCGAGACCGGTCTGACGTACTCGTCGTCGCTCTCCAACGGATCCAGCGGCGCGGGCGGGATGTGCTCTGAGCTGGTGTCGGACTCCGCACCGTCGTAGCACATGGAGTGCACACCCGAGCTCCTGGGGGAGAACTGTATCATGTCGCTGACGACCTGTTCCCTGTCGTCGTACCCTCGCGATGAAGTGAAGCGCCGTTTCAGAATCGGCTCATATATGTGTTCACTTTCCTCTTCTTTTGGCTCTTGTTTTATATCAGGCATGTGATCTTCTGGTTCCTCAGTAAAGCTCCACGGATATTTCCGGCCGCTGAGTTTCTCTCTCTCGAACCTTCTGTACACAGTGGCGGCGCTGGCCATGCGCAGCGACGCCGCGACGAGGCTCACGGCTTGTATGTCAACTGCAAACAGAACAGCGTGGCTAAGTGTCGGAGTGTTGCGTCCGCGGCGCGGTGTTCAGATGTTTAGTTATAGCATGTAACATATACACATATATATTAAGATTCATATTTATAGTATCGGGCACTAGTGAGCAATATGAACCTCTTTACGACTACCAACGCCCATGAACATACGCATTATTAGGTACTATGCTAATGCGTTGCCCTCCTTTCCTCCTCCTCTCCAATGGGCCACCGGCGACCAATTATAGAAATATGGTCATTAAGTTGTCTTATAGACAGCTCTATACATACGAGTATGTACATTGAGTATTAATTTTATAGATTTTCTACTGCTATCCTGCCCAGGTCGCTGGTCGATGTGCATGTACGTGGCGCGCAACTGCGATGAAAGATGTTTTGCATTTATTGAAGGTACCCAAAGATTTATAATTACTAGCTTTATGCACATCTCCGCAATCGTTTGTGACTTTGGGCGAATCGGGCCAGCACGAGAGTGGACGTACCTCTCGCTCACTTAAGATCAGCGTGAAGTTAGACCTACGCTATCTCGATTCATCCGGTCCGAAATGAGGGAATGATGCGAAGGAGGCCCACGCATGCAGCCCGTGTGCGGCGTCGGTATGAGTCACCTGAAGGCCGATTGCTCTTTTGCCACTTTACCAATCCTATGCAAATATAATGTGACACACTTTTCTCGAATATCGGATTGTTGTAGCGCGCCATCATGTCCAGGAGATTCATCACGGCGAGCGGAGCCGAGTGCACGAAGGCCTGCAGGAACAGGTACAGCTCGGCGGGGCAGGGCTGACGCGCACGCCGTATGGCCTCCATCGTCCTCTGCTGCTGGTGCAGCCTCGCCGCGCACACCGCCTCTACCCACCAAAAAATCAGATAGCTGTACCTGAAATGACAATCACTATTTACCGAGAATACGAGCACATAGTAGCACCCCGCGCCATTCATTTTTTCGAGATAAAATGTCAGTTTGTAATCTATTAAATTATTGAGTGTACTAAGTCAAAACTCATTCAAATCCGTGTAGTATTTTTTTCGTGAAGGAATGTCAAACAATACACATACGCTTTCGCATTCATAATTGTAGTAGGATTAGTAGGAAGGACAAAAAACTGTGATCCAATCATTGATTAGAATAGTTTCATTGCGAATTGCAAGTACATACTAATACATGTACGAATTATGTATTCATGTTTAATACATGGCGTAAGGAGATCTCTCTCTGATATCTGTCGTCGCTCTTAGACATCCGAAAAATCATTGGATACATCTAAAGATGCCATTGTGAGCGAGGTACATTTGCAAGTGGTGTTGTCCCTGAAATTTAAAATGTATACACCTGTGCGAAAATGCACCACGTCCTGTTGCTCTTAGGTCCCTCTTCTTATAAGAGGTCTACCGTACTTCTTGGGGGTGCAAAGATCCCCCTCGGTTCAATTGGCTTCGCCTGGGTTCACCCCAGGCTACCAAGCCCCACCGCCACGACAAGGCTTGAAGACATGTTGGGGAGACTGCCGACCTGCACGAGCGCGGTAGTGTAGATTATATCAGCGTGGAGTGCGGTAGCCAGGTTCAAGCATGACTGTACGGTAATTACCTGGAAGCTCTGATATCATTATTATACACACTCACCTTCATGCCAGTTCTTTAATGGGGTACGCAGAGTGAATAGTTATTAGGTTTTATTTAACATTGACCTGAATACAGAATAATCATGCAATAAAATTATATTATAAATTATGCTATTCACTTATTATATCTACATATGCAATGTTTCAAATAATAATTAAAAGATCTAATTATTTGTAAGATGATGATATCGCGAATATCTATTTATTGTGTTCTTTCTTTTAAGTAGATATTGGATATTTCATGAATCTTGAAAAGTGTCAGGATGGCAGATTGGAGGAACGGTTAAGGAGGGCGGTGTACATTGCCCCCCATAACCCCTCCTCTGTTTTATCTATTGTAACAACTGTTTTTCTATCTAAAGGTTGTGGCTGCTTTGAAGAGAGTGCCAGTTTTTACACAGAGCGACTGCCATCTGGCATTTGCAACCGGGAAGGGTTGCCAGGCCAAACACTACATTAGGTCAAATTTGAATAGGCTACTCCGAGCCTGGCAATATTTTCCTTCCTCGTAAGATCACTAACAAAACGTACTTAAGATGCGAACCGGGACCACCGGAGTGGAAATCCTTAAAATACCATTGTGAACTCGTAATAACAAATGTATTACACTTCCACTCCGCTCAGTTTGGTTATGAACAGGTTCATTTACCTACGAATGGCAGCCACAGGAAACAAAAATACGCTGAATATTTGTTCGAGTATCCACAGTAGTTGTTGTTTTTCTATATTCACGGCGAACGCTGAGTCTTCAGTCTCCAGCCCGGGAGGAGGAGACGCGAGGGCGAAGATGGCGGAGAGCAACGCTGGCACCACCATCAGTATACAACTGAACACGGCCATTCTGTTACAAATGAAATAGAGGTCATACACTTTTGGCAAGCTGGACGCAGATTGTGTGTGGCAGCCGCAGGCGGATTTGACGCTGACCAGGTCTCCTGACGTTCAATGAAATTGAGCCAATGAACGCCAAGGAACGTAGCATAGCTACGTGCGATATTAGGTCAGGCCTCATGTAGTTGAATTTTCCTGTCAAATATTCACCGGGACGCCACATACGTTACACGGTTTACAAGGTTCCTGGAACTTTCAGAACTTTTCTAATGGATGAGTATGTGTAGTAGGTATACTGTATGTGATATCAGCTGCATCATTTTGTTTGGATTACATCTCCTACGTTCGAAATCCGAGTGGCCTCAGTCAGGTGCTTATCATAACAATATGCGCAAGTATTAATTGTGTCAAGGTAAAGGCAGTTTTTAATATAAAATATTGTACAAAACAAGAAATTATAAAATAACCTATGGTAGGTTTCATCAGGTTAATTAAAAAACAAAACGACCGATTGCTTAAAATATTTTTTACGTAGTCTACGAATCTACCGACACCTCCTACAAACATAGAGTCCAACCCGACGAGGCTGCAGCAGGGACGAAAGCAGTCTACATCTTACATCACGTACACGTACAAACGCACAAACCATTACCCTCCTTCTGGATCAGTCGGGTAAAAATTGGTACCCCGTACCGAAGCGTTCTTCTACAACAGATACCGTTTGACACTTTTCGACTAATTCGTATAGTCACTAGTTGCTAACTGTTAATTTGTCCTACCATTAAATTATTTATTTAGACTCCTGTCTACTTTCCTTCACTCCTGTGAAGAACCGAGTTACTAGATGGTAATGAGTTATAATTATAACCACCACTGCGCGGATCGTTATACCGTCAACGCTAGTCACTATCAAACACTCCGTACAACTAAAGGCAAACTACTCACGTAGTATCTCCGTTCTTTATATTTTCGACGACGAGAGCGAAATCGAAGCAGACAACCAGCAGATACAGCACGAGCCCGCCGCACGAGGGCAGCACCCTGTGCAGCAGCAGCGCCTGCCACGCCGGCAGTCTCCGGCCCAGGAGTTCACCGGACACTTCGTTGTCGTACTCACATACTACCATCTTTCTACCCAAATTATATTTATCTATCGCACATTTTAACTAAACAACATATTACTAATCACCACTTTTTTTCTCGTAATAAAAGCATATTTTGTATTTTCAGTTAAACCTATCTTTTTTTGTGAACAAACGAGTCAAGTTAAATGCAACCCACGCCTATTGATAACAAAGATAACTGATAAGATAAACACGCGGTCCGAATGATAAACCGGACCACTTTTGTTTTTGTTTCATGAACACTTCTCTAGCATTAAGACCAGGCAGTGGAAGATCTGCTATAAAGAAGATAACAAGAGAAGAAAGTAAAAAATGATAGGTAGGTTGTATTTTCTATCCTATTCGACGTTCCAAAATGGGCGTGTGGGACAAGGGGACGGAAACTGACCCTGCTGCATTTTTCCATGGGTTCATTTGTAGTGCGAATAACCGTCATTTTGGGCGTAACCAACCCTAGGCGCCGAAGTACCATCTTGCTGAATTATATCTGACGTAACTCGCCAAAGGCGCACCATACTGCACATCCAATTACTTAAAAAGTTAAAGTAAGAATCTGACTTCCTCGGGAATATCCAAAAGTAAAAATCCAAAATTCCAAAAGTAGAAATCCTTTCTGTAGGTTAAGAAATTAGATCATACAGATCTTTTGGGGACTATGTCTTATATATATGTTTAGATAAATATGGCTAGTTAGTTAAGAGATTATGAGACTATTTACATAAATTGATAACGGAAAAATGCTATAAAAAATTAATTAGTTGTAAGACAACCCCACAATACATAAACATCACTAATAACTTCCACATTTTAGTTTGCTCTTGTCTCTTCAGTCTATTCTAAAAACCTTTAAAATGCCTGTGATATTAATGCACTGTCATAATTAATTGCGCGCAAGACTGGATCCTTTCTTCTTGATCCTAGATGCAAACCAGTTTAGGACGTAATTGTTGTTATACCTATTGATATTGCTGTCCATCCCTCATACCTTGGATGTTATTATTAACATAATTAACAAAATAATTTCTACTATTTTCTCCGCTATGTGGCGTGAAGCTGTGGTGCTACTGATTCCTAAAATACCTCATCCCCTATCTTTTAAGGATTTGCGCCTAATAAGCATACTACCATGCCAAGTGACGGAATTTGTTGAGAGTTGCAAGATTCTACCTAAATTGCAGTCATGTTTTAGGAAGCATTACAGTACCACTACTGTACTGACTAATACTAGATGATATTCTGTATGCACAGGATGGTAGAAATGTAACCATTATGGTGCTTCTAGACTTTTCTCGTGCGTTTGATGCCATTAATATTGATCTATTACTAGCAAAACTGCGATTATATGGGTTTGAAGAGGCATCTGTCCTATGGTTCGAAAGTTATCTCTATAATAGGTTTCAAATAGTGGAGATTAATGACCGGGTCGGAAGTGTGATTTCGTTGCGGTGTAGCCAAATTAAAAGAGGCGTCCCCCGAGGCCATATTAGGGCCTATTTTGTTCAATATATATGCAGCAGATGTTGTTAATTGTATACGACATTGCAAATTTCACATATATGCAGACGACATCCAAATATATTTACCATTTAAACCGCACGAGACTGATCATTCAACTAATCGGATCAATGACGACCTAGACCGCATTTTCCACTGGAAATAGAATAGAATGCACTTGTTTTAAATGCATCTATAACTAAATATATTATTATGGGTCCTCGTCGGCATGTACAAATTGTAAAAATTAGAGACCTTAAAGTTACCATTAATAATACTAGAGTACAAAATGTATCAAATGCTTCGTAATCTTGGTTTAATATTGGATGGAACCTTGAGATTCGATAATCACGTGTCCGAAATTATCCGTAGTAGCTTTTACCGTTCAAATTTTATATCGCATTAAAAGCTAGAAGAAGAAACTCATATACAACTTTGAGTTTAATTCTGTAGATTCTGTGATAGGACCGAGACTGCTTGCGCGTACTAAGAAATCGATACAACGTGTGCAATATGCAGGTTATTGTTTTGACATACCGCGGCGAAATCACGTTTACCCCTATTTGAACCAGGCTATTTTAAAAATGGAGAATCGTATGAAACTGCACCTGGCTACAATGTTATTTGGTATTATTAGGCATGGATTGCCTATATATCTCTCCGAGAGGTTGGACTGGACAAGGGATGTCAACACCTTACATGATACAAGATCTTCACATTATACATACACTGTACACGTCTTTTCACCGCACAGCAGCATGCACCGATGAGACAATATGTTCCTGGTTTATTTGTAAAAAAAATCTCACTATTCGGCAAGTATTTAAAATAACTGCTTCCTGGAGAAAGTGATACGTGTTTGGTGGTGGTTGTAGAGATTACAGTAAAACTGCTTGTACGGATTTTATCGCGGTTTATTAAATTATTTATGTAACCCGACGTTTCAGAAGCTTTTACAGTCACGGGTGGACTGAGATGACAGATGTCCTGCTGCACCGAGTTTTTAAAAATACCCGAAGAATTATAATTTTAGTTTTTCTGATTAACGCAAACATTACTTATTATATCTTGCTGTCTTGAGGTGTTATGCTTACTTTTTGATTTGATTATGTTCACCACTAGATCCCAAGCAGAGGGGAAGAACCCAGCCGTCCTCTCTATTGAAATTTGGATGCTTTTTAATTTTAATAGCCTCACGGATCCTCCTTGGAAGAAATCGGTGTTCTCTAGTGAGGTATCATACGTTTTTTTAAGAAATATATAGCCGATATGAAACACCGACGTGTTACAAAATCTGCTGTCTGTGAGCATGCTGAAGTTGGCCCCTTATAAAATTAAATTATTAAACATAATGTCGAACATTCGCGTAAACTTAAGACAGTACAAGGTAGTTGTAGATTTTTTAATGATTTGTGCAATTGTATCGGTATAACACCAGTAGAGGTTATTACTATTGGTACTATTATTACTTTTTGCAGATGCCAGAGACGAGTTATTTCATCTTTTAATTCTATGTATTTTGTAAGTTTTTCAGATATGGTACTTTGGAGGTTATGAGTATTAGGGAATGTTATATCAATTATGTAACCTGTATTATTTGATTTATTTATTAGAGTAATATCAGGTCTGTTATTGTGGATAGTTCGGTCGCTGAGAATTGTTCTGCCCAAGTAGATTTTGGTCGTTATGTTTTCCAACATATTATGTGGCTTGTATTTATAGTAGGGTTCCAAGTCGGTAATGAAATGATATTGTTGAGCAAGTTTCTGGTGAATTATATTAGCAATTTGGTCATGTCTATGTTTGTAGTTATTTTGAACTATTGCTTTGGATGCATTTCTAATGTGTTGAATAGTTTCTGGCGAGCTATTGCATTTTCTACAGGTATCGTTATTCAATGTTTTAGTTATATGTTGCTAGTTTCTGGTCTCTATTACTTGGTCTGGTATCGCTATCATAAAGCTTCAGTCTCGGGGAAGAGTTCTCCACGCCTGAGCCATGCGTTCGACACTTCTTTGTCGACATTAGGATTTAGTTCCTTTGGGTGATTTTAGTCTGGTTTTCATTGTTCTGTATTGAGTTATCTTTTATTTTTAGTGGTGTGAATTTATTGTCGTTTAGGCTTATTGTCTTATGAAGTGGGGAGAATTGAGAGATATTTGGAGAAAATAATGTGTTAAAGTCGTGACTTGTTTGTCGGGTAAATTTGTTATGTCGATTATACCTCGCCCTCCTTTTTTTTCTCGGTAGCGTTAGTCTTTTATACAGGATCTCGGGTGGTGTTAACGATGTTTAGTCAAGTGTTTGTTTTACGTTGTAGAGTTTTGAGGTCGGTTTTACTCCAGTTTATTATACCAAAAAATACATGAGGATGGGTATTGCAAATGTATTTCTGGCTTTAACTTTGTTACGGGCGTAGAACTGGGATTTAAGAATTGTGAAGTGAAGTCAAGTTTTAGTTTTTGTTTAGTCCCCTTGTAAATAATTTGATGTGACTGTACCCTAAATATTTGTAAGTTTCGTTTTCGTCAAGTGGTTTAATAGGAAGGCCCGATTCTAAGGAGTTATTAATAATACTCAATACCAAATTCCATTTTTATATCATTTTTAAATTGTTCAGCTAAGCTAGTTAGGTTATATAGGTCATGCTCCTTATCAGCATAGAGTTTTATGTCGTCCATGTAAAGTAAGTGGCTTAAAGTATATTTTGTCCCTAAATTATTTTTCCTGTAATATAAGTGGTATCCTTTCGATGCTGTGTTTAATAGGTTTGAGAGTGGATTTAATGCCAGACAAAACCATAGAGCCTCTAAATACCTCTTTGTATTTTAATTGGTTCTGTTTCTACAAATGAGGTATGAGTGGTAAGTTTACGTCGAGTTGTGCTAGCTTCCCTGGTGTTTTCCAATAAATTTATTAATTTTGGGTGTATTTTGTACATTTCTAATATCTGTATTAACCACGAGTTGTTCCCCACTCGTCATATGCTTTTTTATAATCAATATACATGGAGTATAAGTCAGTCTTGGTTTTTTGTACATGTTCTAAAATTACAGTATCTATGATTAATTGTTCTTTACTGCTTTGACTGAACCTACGACTCCCCTTTTGTCGTTCAGCCAATATACTATTATCTTGGGCGTGCTTATATATTGATTCAGAAATACAGGTGTCATAATTTTATAGACTGTTCGTAAACAAGTTATGGGTCTGTATTTTGCTGGGTTGGTAATGTCATTGTAATCTTTTGGTATCATATATGTAGTTCCGGATGTAATATAGTGGGGTATTCTGCTAGGATTATTAATGAACGTGTTCAAAAATGTATGGAGTATCCAAGAATATGTGTAAATTTCTTGTACCAATAGATATTTTCATAGTCTGGTACTGGTGCCATCCAATTGTGTAAGTCACTAATTACATTTCTAAATATATCTATGGGAATGTTTTCAAAAATCATTTCCGATGTAGCTATATTTCTAGTCATTTCTGCTTTGATTCAATCAGCTTCAGTGTTATGTTTAATCGGTTGTTCCCATATTCCTGCCCAAAAGTTATGCAAATCAGTAGGTTCTGGAGATTCATTTACAGTTTGTATGTTGTTACTGTTAATTTCCATGTTTCTTGAATATAGTTTTAAGTTTCTGTAAAGTTGTTTATCATTGTTGTCAAATTGGATATTTTGTTGTTTTCTAATCGTACATGTTTGTGTTGAGCCGTCCTGATATGAGTGCAAGTTTTTGTTTGAGTTTGTCTAATACATTTGTTATTCGTGTATTTGTTTCTTCATGTAGAGAGTGAATACTAAATTGTTGCATTATATTCTTCACGAGATTTTCAGGTCTTTTACTCCTAGCCCCATTTATAAACTGTGTGATCCTGCCTATTTTCATTCGTATGTCAGCTAATATTTTTTCGAGACGTTTTTGCCACTGGGGAGTCCGGTTTTTATAAATAACTCGTGTTTGTTGTGTTGGTTCCAGTGATATTCTCGCTCCGTTAATTTTGGCTGCCCTCCACACTACAATACAATACAATATTGTTTGAAAACGGTTGAATTCAGTATCTATAGTAATGTAATCAGTGAGGATCACATTATTAGTATATTTTACTATATTTGCTAACTTATTAGATGATTTTTGTTTCGGAATGTACATTCGTCAGGTTGGGTCAGTCAGTTTGTCATCTTTAAAATTATGTAGTGTTTGCAAGAAACTGTTGTCTACAGAGATATCTCTTATTGGCTACTGAATTTTACACGTTTCTGACATATTCAAACATTCTGAGAAAGGCGTTTCCAAATGAAACCTCAAACGTTGATGATGTTGTGGTTCTTCATGTCGGGCATCTTGTTCAGTGTCTGGATTCTCGTTCGAAATGTTTAAGAATAATTCGCTGGCTATTCATTGTTTAATTTGATTAAATCTACTGTCAGGTATATATTTATTACTGATGATTGCTCTTCATTGGTCCGTAATGCGTTGTTCATAAGATGTGCAAGGTTAGGGAATACGTTTATAAAAGCTTCATGCAAAGGTTTTCGGTGACAGGTTCTATTACTTTTTAATTGAGTAATTCTGTAGTAAGCTTCTATAATAAGTTCGTTGTGTTCGTTTGTCCATTTCAATCGTGTACGTCCATGCAGATGCGGTTGTGGCATGTGTGTTGTGATAGCGGTTACAGAAGAAGGGTTATTAGGTAGATTGTTTAGTTCGTCTTTCACCTCATTATAGATTTGATCTATTATATTTTGTGGTAATAATTTATTTGGAATTATAGCTCGTCTTTGATCGCCTAGTCTTTGGCGGCCTACGTGCATATTTGGGAATTGTTCGATGAATTTCAAATGAAACAGGTAAGCGCGTAGTATGAACATGTTCATTGCAGCTGTCCATCGTCTACGCTCTTGGGAAGCCCTCAACGTGGGTGCAAGATCTATGTCAATGTTGACATCCTGCACAGCATCGTCTCGGGTGATAACAGATGATGAAGAAGACGTTCGCCGCGTCATGTATGATGGACGAGATGAGAGTAAAGATGAAAATAATGCTACTTGATCTTCTTCAGATATCTTAGATATTTCATCGCCCTCTATTTTTGCCCGGAGATTGTGTCTCATGGGCCGAATTGCTGGGCCTGATTTAAATCTGGAGCCCCCAGAATACGAGGGACTGTCTGGGTCATTAGACTCAGGGCGGGATTCTCCATCGCATATAGCTCCGGTACCCGCCTGGGGTATTTTTCTATTTCTCGGGCGCATATCACATGTCTTTTTGGGTTTGGGTTTGGGACCGTTAGTTGGGAGGGTATATTTATACCAAAATGTTATAGGTTAGGTTAGGTTAGGTTAGGTTAGGTTATTAGAGGTCTAGGTCTTCATGACCCGATTTTGTTGCCTTCCCTAAGCCCCCTCACTGCGGCAAGGTGGTCCCACGAGGGGATTATTATTATTATTATTATTATTATTATTATTATTATTATTATTATTATTATTATTATTTATTTATTTATGAAAGAACATTGTACCCGAAATTAGCCTGGTTTTAGTTTACATGACAGCACAACTACTGCTCTGGTCAATGTGACCGATGACATCCTACACGCTCAGGACACTGGCAATGTAACGATAATGGTACTTGTTGAATTTTCTAGAGCATTTGTTGGTATAAATATAAAGCTCATATTCGCAAAACTACGATTCTATGGATTAAATGAGGCCTCGGTCCTGTGGTTTGCCAGTTATCTAAAAAATCTGATTGTAGAAATAAAAAACAAGGTGGAAAATGTGATCTCGTCGCCGCGTTGCCGCCTTAAAAGGGAAGTCCCACAGGGCTCCATAATGGGGCCAATTCTATTAACCTTGGTTTATCAGACGTTATAGGTCGCATTCAGACCTGCAAGTAACATATACACGCTGACGATAATCAGATCTACTTATCATTCAAGCACCATGATATCGCCCTCTCTCTGAACATAATTAACGGTGATCTTTATCGAATACCCGGTTGTACCAAATCCAATGCTTTGGTTTTAAATCCTTCTAAAACGAAACATATGGTGTTCGGTACCTAAAAACCGGTACATCGTGTTAAATTATCGATCCAGTTATTGTTATTGATGGCATCCAGATTAATGCGGTAACAGAAGCTCGTAACTTGGTTATGCTCATGGTTGAAAATTTGCGATTTTAAAAGCACGTGGCAAAGACCGTACGTAACGGCGTCTATCGTCTGAAGGTTCCATATAGGCTGAGGAACTCGTAAACTAAGCTGCGTGAAGCTCTCGTACTTGCTACATTTAATTACATTGATGTTGTGATAGGCCCACGTTTTCTTGACGTTACGAGGTGAGGGCAGTCGTGAAGGAAGAGCTGTCCAGAGTGCTCAGGGACCCGCGTATCTGGGCGCAAATCATTCACGCACGGGGCCAACCAATGGGGAGCCAGTGATGGATCGTGACGAGCTCAGGGTCGCTTACTGGAACCCCGGAGGTATAGGAGGCAAGGGCGACAGTCTTCGGCTGCTCGCTCAGCAGTACGAATTACATGTCATTCTGCTGGGCGAGACTTGTCTGAGGCCGACGCAGAGCCTCTGGCTACCGAGTTACGTCGCGTATCAGAGGGACGAGGTGTCGCCGAGTGTCAGGCCGTACAGAGGTACGGCTGTGCTCGTTCGACGGGACATCGTCCACGACGAGCTGAGACAAGAGCCCCTTCACCGACATGGGCTCGACTGGCATAGTCGATCACATGGCGGGGGAGGAGTACAGACATCCCGGGAACAGCTTCGGTAGGTTCTTCTAGGTGATGTCCACAACTTGCTGGGGAACGGCGGCCAGGTGATGTTGGCGGCGTCCTGATCTACAAGAATCCAGCTTGGGGATCGGCCGTCACGAACAGCGTTGGCTTCAGCCTGCAGGAGGATTCGGAAGAGCGCGGCTACACGGTGCAAGGACCACCGTGTCCTACCCACGTGCCTACGGATCCCCTGCTCACCCCGGACGTTCTAGACATCGCCCTACACCAGAACCTCAAGGACACGGTCAACATCGTGGTCCTGTACGACCTCGACACTCCTCAAGCAATCCTTAGGGAAGGAGTGCGGACCAGAGAGAGGATCGACTGGGCCGTCTATCAGGATAGCCTAGTCGACTTCACCGTCGTCGGGCAGCTGTCTACCCCGGACGAGGTGGATGCCACCGCTCGCCACTTCACGGAAAAATCCGAGAGGCGCGAGCGGCGGCGACCACCGTCGTACCAGTGACAGCGCGCGGGCGGGGAAAGCTCCCACCGAGCCTACTGTTGGATCTGCAGAGGAAACGTCAGATGAGAAAACTCTGGGCCCGCTCACGCTGTCCTAGGATCAAGACACAACTCAACAAGCTGGCCGAGGAACTGTCTGCGAAGGTGAGGGAGTGTCGTGGAACAGGCTGGGAGAGTACAGTCTTCCATTCCAGCGAAAACGACACCAACCTGCACGCCCTAAACAGACGTCTCACGAGGCCAAAAACCATCATCACTCCACTCCTAGACACCACAGGCGCGAAACACACACAGTTCTCACCGCACCCAGCGGCGCCGTCGTCCGCAGAGCACCACGAGCAGGTGGAGTGCCAGATTCGAGAGCGGGACGGATTTCATCTCCCCCTCTGAGCTGCGGAAAGTCGCACTTCGCCTCTCGAGGCGCAAAGCTCCAGGCGACGACATTCCCCCCCCCCCCCTACAGCACTGGTGATGATGCCTAGGCGAACAGCCGTGGCTTTCACACAGATCACAAATGGCATTCTCCAGAGGGCCCACTTTCCAGAGACCTGGAAAGAGGGGAGGGTCATCGTTCTGCCGAAGTCGGGCAAGCCCCAAAGCCTGCCCGGTTGCCGGCCGGAACCGGCCGATAACGCTGCTGTCCCACATCGCCAAGTTGTTCGAGAGGCTTCTGCTTCGGAGGCTGAAGCTGTACATTACCATAATGGATGAACAGTTCGGCTTCAGGAGCGGCCACTCGACCACGTTGAAACTGACGCGGGTGACCTACCACTTGTCTGTAGAGATGAACAAGGGGAGACACTCTGTCACGGTCTTTCTCGATATGGAGAAGGCCTACGACAAGGTGTGGCACCCGGGACTCCTGTACAAGTTGGTGGACGCCGGCCTCCCCCTGGCGCTTGTGAGACTAGTGGCGTCATTCTTGGAAAGTAAGACCTTCCGGGTAGCTGTGGAGCGAAGGCACTCTTCCGTGAAGGCCATACGTGCCGGAGTGCCTCCAACAACAGCGCATACGTTACCTCGTCCCGAAAGCCGGAGCTCTCAACTGGGCGCATGCAGCGCATGCTGGATCGGTTGCCGGAGTGACTCGACAAGTGGCGCATGTAACGACGTGATCGCGATTGACTTGCGGATAGAGTCGCTGGATGAGTTTGTGGTTTGATTGTCGAGCGTTATGTTCAATGGGGCAGACAAAAAAATCAAAATCGCAATAGAGATTGCGGTCCCGTTACCGAAGGGATGCTTGTCCTCTCGCGATTTCATCCGGGTTATGACGTTCGCCTCGGTGCCCGTAGCTCTCGCAGATCATCTGCGAAGATGACCAGGAGTAGTAGTTCAACTAAGGTCAAACCTTTTTATGGGGTATACTGCCGCATAAACAGGTTTGTTTATTGTTGTATTTATTTTCATTGTTAAGCTTTCTTTTTAACTTTAATTGTATTTTTGTTTTATTTCTCTATATTATTGTATATGGTATCATTACTCGCATAAATAAATCTATTTTTATTTTATTGTAGTGCACAAGTGTTGGTGCGGACACAAGTGCATTCCATTACCTCTTTTTCCTATACTGTCGGGATGGCAATCCGATATGACCGAAGAGAAACCAGGCGCAGGACCGAGCCACGGTTTAACACCGCCATCTTCCTGGCTGCTATTGAAAATGGAAACGTTTGGTTTGACTCGGGATTCGAACACGGCACCTCGCGTCTTTGACTAAACCTGCTTACCACAAGTAAACATTTACAACATTTTAAGTCTTATGTTAGAGATGCTTAGCATGTGCTCTATGGCAGATACCTGGTGGTATGGTACATATAAGACGGCGAGTAACCATCGTGCTTAATAGAGAAGGAAGAAGATGAAAACTATTAAACTCTCGCATGAGCATTGGGCATAGAGATTGAATGAAAATAGAGAGACGGATTGTAAAGTACATTTGTTGTCTCTTTCGACTTAGACGACAGCGTTTTTTTCTATCTGTATCATCTCTATGGTTTTGGCAGGATTAAAAACACCTCGATTTTGATCAAAGTAGCAATTGACATTTCACAATTGACAGTGACAACTGACAAATTTAGATTTTAGAGAAGTCAAATCACAAATGAAAGGTTGCCGAAACTAGATATAATATATAATATATATATTTTGATTATTGTTTTTGAGCTAACAGTATATAAATTGTTTTTCTATGTCATTACGTAATTAATTCTCCAATCCAATAATGTACAGGCGCATGTTGAAGACTATCAGTAACCTCCATAGACATACATTCTTAGTACCTTCGTCTTCATTATTAAAAGACTACAATAATTATAAATGGTTTAGCTGTGGCGTTTGTTTAAATGCTCGTAAAATAACACCTAAAACCAAAGCATCTCCTGCCTTAGCTAGCAAATATAATATTATAACGGAAAATAATTCAGCAGTCATAGAACATACATATGATGAAGTTATATCAGAAGAGGAATTCCGCAAGCTCAGTGACGAATTCGAGGGAATAAATATGAAAAGTATGTTAATGTTTTATACAACCTATTGTAATGGATGTGTATGACCAAGCTGAGCTCAGTGAAGTTTCTGTCCAGCTTTGCGGTGCCAATTGGCAACATCCTATATGACTAAAGTTGCTGTTTCTATAAAAATACTCCTTAAGTGTAATAAAAGATATATTTTATTATCGGTCCTTGAATAAGAAATAACACTTTCTTTAGGTACATGGTGTATATTGTAAATGTGTTCCTGGGATCTAAGATAACATATACAAGAATTTATTGTGTAGTTAAGTTTCTTATAATTTTTTTCTATTAGATTATTTAAAGGATTTTAATTTTCAGGAGGCACAAAGGGAGTATTCGATATTGAAGATCTTGTGGAATTATTGCAAAGAGAAAATTCTAAAGATATTTTTGTTGCTACAGTTCCCAAAGAAATAAATTATGTACAACACTTATGCATTGTTAGTGCCCGAAGCAAGAGGCATATATTAGCTTTAGCAGAATTTGTTCGCAAGGTTTATAAGAACAAATGTTATAAAAGTGACTATATACCCAGAATAGAAGGAAAAGATTCTGAGGAATGGATGGCACTAGATTTAGGTATATTCCCATATTCATATGTTAACAAGATACAATCATTTTACAAGTGTAATAAATATAGCATTTATATATTTTTTTATTTCAGGTAACATAGCCTTGCACATTTTTTCGGAAAAGACACGTGAAATTTATGATTTAGAAACACTTTGGTCTGTTGGCTATGAATATGACAAACAGATAAGCAAGACAAGTGAAGTGGTGGATATGCTTGAAAATTATAGCACATACCTTCAAGATCTTAAGCCACTAGCATAATTGATGTTTTTATATAGAAAATTTGCTGTTACTACACTTTCAACATTTGCAGTGAAGCTTTTCTGTCAGACAAAATGAGGATAAATACAGGCCCATTAAAGATTTGGACATTTGTTCATATAAAATTGTACTCAATAAAAACTTCTCTTGAAAGTCTCATATAAAATGTTTATTTTCATTACATGTAAAATATATAAAGTAAGAATTGCATAACATAAAAAATATTGTTTGATTAATTAAAGTTGACCAATGCATATTTCGTCAATATAGAACCATATATATTATTTAATGTATTTTACACAGTCTGTTATACAATAATTATCAATTAATTATATTTCCACTGTCTAATGATTATAAAATAATTTGGCATAATTCTCTTTACACTATTATTTAGTAATTGAATCCTAAATGCATTAATTAGATAAATTTTAAAATAAAATTAATTAAAAAGATACTGCAGACTATAACATTTACACCACAATCACAAGATCAATGTTTCAGTCAAAATGCACTTGACATTCTAAAATAGCCTAAATTTTATTCTAAGCAGCATGTTTTTTGGAAGCATACTAGGTATTTTAGTGCTGTTACCTAACAATAAATTTAATATTATGGAAGGCAACAAATTATAATAAATTTTATGATAGAGATGGCAAAAAAATATTGGACCTCATTTGTAAGTCTTTCATTGTAAAACTTATCATTTAAAAATGCACAATATTATATTATTAATGAAGCTCTATAAAGAAATATTTATCAGAATAATATTCAATGATTACTCTTTGTGCACTTTCATTGAAATATAACTAGCACAACACTGTAATGTTCTACTCCGACCTTAGCTTGTTAGTCCAATGAATGTAACTGACTGGTTCTTAAATATATCACATGCTTGTATACACCATACCAAAATTACAAATAAAATCAAATAACCAAGTGCAAATTTACATAATACAAATTCACAAACATTACTTTGTGACTTTTAGTACAATCCATATTATGAATTAGGACAATATGGCCACACTGCGTCTTACTCCAGCACCTGAATTCACATTGTCTAAACTTGACCATTTTTTAAGGCCATTTTTGACAACTTCTGCTGATATTTTATCCTCCATTACTCTTGACATAGCTTCCAACTTCTGTGCTCTTTCTTTGCTTAATGGTTCACTTGGGAAAGCAAGATCATTGGCTTCAGCTAAAGTACGTAGATCAAAATAATACTTAGCATATACACTAGATGGTACATTTATATTGAATTGTAGCATTTCCAGGAATTGCCGCTCTAATTCATTCATATCTTCAACTGTTATGTCTTTTAATATTTGGCAGTAATCTACATTCCACACAGCCTGATCATCCCACACTTTACTTGCTAGTAAAATTGCTCCTAGAACTATTCTCTTCCAATTGGAGGGAGCAATGTCTAACTCTGCACATATGAGAAGCCTTTCTAAGTATACTAAAGTGATGATAGCACATTCCGCCGTCAGCTGAGCAGCATTAAACAAAGTTCTTACAAACTTATAAATTTGTTTATGTTCTGGGTTATACTTATCATAATCCTCGCCAACACCTTCTTTACTCATTGGATGTAGCTTCTCATCAAATATATCCAACCTACGTTCTGAAGTTCTATTCTTTATGTGATAATAAATTGCTAAGGCAACACATTTCACAGTATTCTTTAGGTTTGGCTGTGACACCGTACTATCATCTAAATAAATAGTGGAACAGGAACTGCTTTTCTTTAATTTGTTTTCAGCTATTTGATGTTGACTGCGTTTCCTTGTAATGCCATTCTCTATGGATGCTTTCGATCTCTCCATAAAGATGGTCCCAGCGATTGGGTCCTGGGAAGGATCGATGTCTCCGTCGTCAGGTTCTCTCTCGCTTATGTGTTGTAGGTTGTTTGAGCTCACTTCTCCTTCTGGCAGGTAGTCTAGCTTCACAATGTCCTTCCGAATGGGAGACGGACTTCGATAACAACAGCAACTATTTTGGTTGCCCATTTTTGGTTAGACGATTATTGTTATAAATAATTAATCATTATTCTATAAACACACGTATAAACGCACTTAAATATAATGCCGAGTCGCTAGTATGACATAAAAGGCTCATAGTATCTAAAACAAAAGATTTGATTACTCTATTATTTAAATCGTGTGACTTGAAACTGGTTTCTTAAATGATTAATTTTCATTTGTATTTATATTATATACCTTTATATTCTAAAATCACATCACTATGTAAATTAAATCATAAAAAATAAAGTGGAAAGCGCAGCAAAGTACATTTTTCAACGATCTATGACAAATGAATTGACAGAAGACAAGTCGTAAATTTCGCGCTGTCACTGTTATTAAGAGTAGAGAAAAAATAGATAACAAAAATAAAAATAATTTTTTTACTATAAAACTTCTTCGAATTATGCAGAGAGATTCAAACTATGGACTGGGTTTGTTAAAAATATTTTTGTTATTTGGTGAACTTGTGTACCTAATTATCTAGTATACAAATGTGTATACACATTGTACACACAATGTACATACAAAGTATAAAAATTAATAACCTTTTTTCTCCTAGTATACGTTCTAGCGTTATTAAGAGAAATAAAAAGAAAGTAGTTTTATAGTAATGAGTAACATTCGCGTAATCTTAAGACATAAGAGAAATAATCTTAAACAGGCAAATAAATAAATATAATAGCCTATTATTATTAAAAAATAATAATGTCGTTCTAGTCAAATTATGCATACAGAGTTCAACTTTTTAAAGAAGTGCTATCTGTGCATGACATATTATAATAATTGGTGCACAAGTATTTGCACAGACATGTCCAGGGAACTTTCTATTTCTTAATTCTCCTATTCCGATTAACCTGAGGGATTCAGTTCCGGTATCTCACGTAAATGGCTAAACGTGCGTACAACTAGACCCCGAGGCTTCCAATATATTTGAGGGTTACATTATCTTAAAAAGACAACCAGCATAGGGGGAATCGGACTCGCCTATGAAGAATTTGACTTGTCTAAGAATATACCGAAATAATTTTCGTTTAAAGTTGTAACAAGAATTCAATAATCCCATATTGATATCTTAAGTTTACGCGAATGTTAGACATTACAATAAAACTACTTTTACGGATTTTACTTGGTCCACCCGTGACCATGGTTGCTGTATAGCTTCTGAAACGTCGGGCTACATAAATAATTTAATAAACCGCGATTAAATCCGTAAAAGTAGTCTTATTGTAATCAATAATCACAATTTATTTTTTTATTTTTTTTATTTTCGTATGTTGTTCGAAAGTTTGGTATCTTAATAGCGAACGTCTCACACAATACATGATAATGTTATAGTCATAAAACTTCCTTTTAAACCTCGATACCATTTAGAAAGACTTGCCCAATGGCACACAGACAACATGTTCTCTCAAAAAAAAAACATCTCTTAATTACACGTATGGAATGTTACCCCCATCATTTTGTTTTTCACAATCAAACTACTTACACAATTTTGTCTGGTTTAATAAAGCACGGGCCTACTATAAACAAACCTACTTTCCAAATTTCATGGACACAGTACGGTAGTAATAGTATCTTTTAGTAGAAAAACTGTGACATACGGACATGAAGAAATTATAGGGGTTTCGTTTTTTGTCCTAAGAAAGTACATAAAACAATTGATGATATGTTAAGATATTGTATTTTATTACACACTAATGAAAGATAAAATGGTGTAAAGGTAATAGATAGGCGGGCAAAGTGTATCTTACGTTGCTAAAATTAAATTGCTGTACACAATAAAATTTAGGTTATACAAGTTATATTTTCTTACATTTATTGTTTCTACTATTAAATTTGGCACCTACCATCTAAACATGGTGATAGTCGGCATACCTGAACATCATTGTTTCTCTTATTAATTTTAATAAAAAAACTCAGTTATGTGGAAGACGATAATTTTTGTTTGAAAAATGACAAAAGAGCTGATAAAATAAAAATGTAAATCAATTTTCTTATTTGTCACTTAACTTCATCAGCTGCATCAGCAAATATGATTCTTATGTAGTCCTTGGTGTAGAGTCCATAATATTTTTGAGATACTTATTCTTATTTTATGCAGAATATACTGTTTGCATTTGATTACACTGATTTTCATTTACTTATAAAATATTATGATTAATATGTAAATTTTATTTCGTACAGTACTTTTACTTTAGGCTTATCAACATCTTACCTTGACATGTTTAAATTTTCATGATATCTGTATTCATTTATGTAGTTCAACTAGAGTAGAGTTTATTTACTCTGTAATTTCAATTATCAATATGGCGGCTAACAATCTGCATGGCGTCATTTGATTAATATTTGCGTTTATTCTCTAAGATTAGTACGATAGGGCTTAAATCAATTAAGTAGGCAAAAATATTAATCTATAAATTTCAGTAACGCTGAGCTGAAATAAACGGAAAAGTTTTCTGTTCTGAACTTTCATCAAAAGCATACCTCGCGTACTTACAATGCGTCGTAAAAGTGAACGAACTGCGAGCAAGAAATCAAAACCTTCGCCTGAGAAAAAGGAAAAAGAGAAAACTAAGAGGAAGAGCACAAGACGCCGTAAACAGTCTTCATCTTCTGAAAATGAGTCTGGTGATGAAGCGGCCCCGGTACAACCGACTGAGGTTACTGTGGTGAAACCTGAACCGCCAGTGACCCCAGTCAAACAAGATAGTCCTGAAGAATCAGCAGATCAGGTGTGGCAAGTTAAATCTGCTGGCTCGGGAGATGTGGGCGAAATACAGAAAATAAAAATTTGCCTCACGCGTCCTCCGTCTACCCCAGAAAGGGTGGACAGGTCACCGCGCAGCAAAAGAAAGCATTCACGAGCTACTAGCTCTAGTGATACACCTAGTACAGAGGGAGACGAAAAGAAGAAATCTAAACATAGATCTAAACGGTCAATGGAGGCAAAAGAGGAGTCCGAAAGGAATCAAGACAGTCATGATGAACCTGACACAGAAACCTCGACACAATCTTCAAAGAAACTTGCTACACTTGAATCCAATAAAGAGACCGACACTAAAGAGACCTCAACAGAAAATGCCCAGGTGTCCACAACAAATGAAGAGAATAAAGGTGAAAGTGCAAGTACCACGGAAGTGGAAGAAACTCAACCACAAAGTGAGGGGAGTCAGAATGTAACTAAAGATGAAGATCAACCTACTCAAACTGCAGTAGAAGAAAAAACCTCTGATGCTGACACAACTGTTCTGTCTCCGAAAAATGAAGGTAATGAAGAAGAGGACAGTGAGGTTCCACCAAAAGAGGCATCTCTGCCGAAAATGTCAAGCCGTGAAAGAAGCCTGTCCGCTGACCAATCTGAGGTTTTAGAACTACAGGCTGAAGAGAGCCGATGTGAATCTTCAGATTTTAATTTAATTGAATGTCAAGAAGGTGATTTTAGTAAGAGTACTACTACTGTACCTGAGCTTCCAGACTTTTCTGCAACAAGCATTGTTTCCAGTGAGGTAAGTATAAATGAGTGTAATGCCAAACTTTCAGGGCAAACAGAATCCAATGAAGATAAAAAAAATGGTACTAATGTGACTGATGTTGTAGAGTGTTCACAAAGCACAGAACCTGACAAAGAAAAAAATATTGCAGTGGAAACAAACAAAGAAGCAGAAGTAAATGTTAAAACTGACCAACTAATTAATAACCACAACGATGAGACTCCAGATTTGGTCAAAGATGTTCAAAATGGACAGACCACATCAGTAGGGAACCGCAAAAGAAGATGGGGATCTCGCCCCAATAAATTAACCACCCAAAAATCCATAACTATATCTACAGATATTCTCAAAGAAATTATACCAGATGTAAAACCAGTGGAATTTGATGAAGTTGTTGAAGAAAAGAAGCACAAAAGAGTAGAAGTGCCTGAGAAAGTTGATCGGCCTGTGTTGCCCAAAATTGTAATTGACAACACTGATAATGTTAATAAAAAGGAACAAAGATTAGAAGATAAGGAAAATGTCAAAAATAAAGATGTCCATCTGGCAGCGACAAGGAAAATATCAATAGTGAAAGAGAATGACAGCATAACAGCAAGACCACCAAGTCCAGCACGACATAAGCAGTCCAACATACTGTATATAACAAATTTAGTGAGGCCGTTCACGTTGCTTCAGCTAAAAAATTTGTTACAACGGACAGGCAGAATTATTGAGGACGGATTCTGGATTGACAGAATTAAGTCCAAATGTTATGTTAAATATGAAATTGAAGAGTAAGTATTGATATGTTGGCTAACAATTATAGTTTCTCTTTTTATTCAATTTGAATATGTCATTATTTAACCTTTAAATGGATAAAATAAATAGAATAGATTATTTATGTCACCTATTTTGCTATTAATGTGCTACTTTAGGAATTTATTGGATTTCCCAATATTCTATAACATAGGTAATGCAGGGACTAAGGTCCATTAATATTTGTATGGGCATGCAAAAATTGCATCCCTCCCCCTCTTAACACAATATCTGGGTGGTTGAGGTAAATACTTATAATTAGTATTTGAGATCAGGAGTAATATCTGTGTCCTTATAATAGCATTTCTATTTCCAGTCAAGCAGTTGAGACAAGACATGCACTGCATGGTGTGAGGTGGCCAGTGTCAAATCCTAAAACATTGCATGTCGATTTTTCAAGTCAAGAAGACTTTGATAAAGCCAAATCTAGCGAATCTACAGATACTGCACCAGTCTCAACGATTCCGGGTACAGTTGAGGACTGGCTAAGGGAACAAGATATGAAACGGGAGAGGGGAGAAATGGTAAATGTAAATTATGAGTAGTTAAATGTTAACTTTGGTTGCTTAGGTTATTTTTAACACAAATTCTGTTTTTAATTAGTGAAAATATTTTCTAATGAATAGATTTTTTTAATCAGAAATAACAAATCTTCAAATGAAGGGTGGAAAAAGTATATATTTC
>JAFELO010000480.1:384115-399978 GCA_017140195.1 Eumaeus atala
TCTTACTTTATTTGATTACATTTATCACATATACATGCAATAATGTCTCATATGTGATGACAAATTATGCCAAAACACATTGCGTGTGTTGCCTTGTCATGTGGCATTTATGTCTTAGGATTTGAAATAACAATGACTGTAAAGTTCTTAGTCTGTATTGAAGGTATTTATCGCACCTTTCACAAACTTACGATGTAACAAGTAAGCGCAGGCGTTCACTTTTGATATTAGGTCCTTACATATGAAAGGGAGGAACAAAAAGTTGAATATTTTTAATATAACATTAATTAATCTAAGCATGAACCATTGCTTTCTATGCACTTTTGCCATCTCATAGGTAGTTCATTGATCACTTTCCTAAAAGAACCAGCCGGACGGATCAATAAAATCTGCCATCGGAGTTGAATTTTTTTCCCTTGCAAGAAGTTATCCAGATTTCGAAAGAAATGTAATCTGTTGGAGCAAGGTCTGGGGATTACGGAGGACATCTTAGACTTTCCTATTGATGCTCTTCTATTTTGGTAGCAGTCTGTTGTTAAGTGTGTGATCTAGCGTTGTTGTGAAGCGGCAGCCGCGTGGAGCGATTGACCAGCCTAGGTTGTTTAGCCGCTAGCTTATCCATCATGGTGTGCAATTGGTGACAAAAGACATCAGCCGTAATAGTCTGGCTAGATTTGGGAAAACTGTAATGAACAATACAGGCACTAGTCCACCAAACGTTTGCAGGTAACTTTTTTGGGGTTAATTTTCGCTTGGGGCAGGATTTGCAGGATCAAACCATTGTGCTGAGTGCTTCCGATTATCGCAAATAATCATTTTTCATCACTGACAATAATTCGGTTTGAAATGCCTTGATTATTGTGCCGGTCTAGTAATGTAACGCAGCAATCGTCGCGCGTTTGCCGGGTTGCTTCATTCAATTCGTGAGGTACCCACCTTTTAAGCTTTTTAATCTTCCCAATTCCCAAATTGCGAATTAAGACAATTATATTATTAACATCGCAGCATGCAGCCAACTCGGACTTGGTTTTGCAACACGACCGCCATACACATCATTCACCCTTCGACGCTTCCGCAGCATTAGTGCCACGGCGGGACTCGCACTCGTAAATAATGCAATATTTTAAGTTTTCCATTTTGTAAAATGAGTATCGTAAACAAAAAAAAAAAAAACAGAAGAAAAGAAACAAATGAATGACGTTCACCGAAGCACAAATACATGAGTAAATAGTTGTACAAATTTGAATTTGGAATTCCTTACCAAAGAGGAGAAATTCGTGATCAAAGTGGCCAGTACGAAAAGCTCCTATTTCATATGTAAGGACCTAATATATTCAGCTGTCTGTGGCTGATCTGCTCAACATTCACTCTCGGCTCTCAACTGGACGACGTATAGGTATCCATTTCATGCGGTCGGCAGCAGTTGTGGTAAGCCAGTATATAGAATGGAAGTTTACGCGGTTTGTTACACACGCACACGCTCAGCAAGCGGATAGGGATGGTCGTCTCTAAACGACTGCTGCGTGTGCAGTTAGTTAAGAGTAGACTCGTGATGCACCCCTATACCTTGTAAATTTTGCCCTGACGGGCTAGGCAGAGAAGACGGAGTACCCAGATATCACAATCTTTACAATCTGCCTTGCCTTTTCCACATTCATAACTTTCTTCATACAAACATGCAGGTACTTACGGGGGTGGATTGTAAAGTACTCTACAACATATACAATATTAGATGGATAAAAAAGTTACTCGGCATAACACAGGTACATTCAATTCTAAGAATCAAATGTACCCACACTATTTAGTTCACACTAGTTAATTGTGTGAAGTACGAAACGTGTGCAATAATTAGTTGAGTTTATAATTTTTTCATAAAGCATTCGGACACTCGATGATTCAACAAAATTTTACCGGATTTATACGAAATTGTTATCTCAGACGAAAATCGAGCAGCGTGCCGTCATTAAGTACGTCCATAAGAAGGGGCTATCACCAAAAGCCATCCATGATGATATGGTCAGTAGTTTAGGAGAATCTGCTCTGTCTTGTCCATCCGTCAAGAAGTGGATAGCAGAATTCTAACGTGGTAGAGAGAGAGAGTGTGAAAGATGAACCCCGCCCTAGAAGGCCTTCGACATCCACTACTGAAGAAAATATAAAAAAGTACTTGATTTGACCGCAGATTAAAAAAATAGAGAGATAGTCGAGATTGTAGGCATCTCTTATAAAGAACTCAAAGCATCTTAGTCAACGAACTCAAAGCACCATAGTCAACGAACTCAAAGCACCACATAGTTAATGAATTGGGTTTCCACAAGGTGCCTGCGAGGTGGGTTCCACTACTTCTTTCAGTTGACGTCATTGACAATGGACACGAAAAATATTATGCGATAGTTTGGAGTTATTTGAAGCCGATGCAGATGATTTTTTGAATCGGTTTGTTACAGTGGACGAAACATGTCATAACTGTGCGCCGGAAGCAAAACAATCGAGACAGTGGAGAAGACCTGGTTCACCACCCCCTAAAAAGTCTTAAGATGATTTTCTCGGCAGATAAGGTAATGGGTGCAGTATTCTGGGACTCCAAGGGTGTGATTATGATCGATTATCTTGAAAGGGATCAGATTATAAACTCTGACTACTGTGTCTTATACGTCGTTTACGAGAGGAAATAAAAGAAAACCGTCCAGGAATGCTCGCAAGAAAAGTCCTGTTTCATTAACTTAACGCCCATGTTCACACGTCTGTGCAATCAATAGTTCAAAGCAACAATTGTGTATTTACACAATTGTTGCTTTGAACTATTACCGCATCCGCCTTACTCACCTGACCTGGCATCGTCATACTTCTTTCTGTTCCCTAACCTAAAAAGCACTCGGGGGAGGTCAAAGAGTTTTGACGAACGACTAGGTCAAAACAGTAGTAGACGCATATTTCTACTCTAAGGAAGAATCATTTTTTCAACGACCTAAATGCTTTAAGTGAGCGATGGTAGAATTGCATGGAACTTGATGGTGATTATGTAGAAAAATAAAAATATAACTGATTTAGTACGTGTTTATTTTCTTGGTTAGGCCGCGAATAATTCTCAATCCATCCTCGTACTATTCATGTAGATGCAAAATGCCCTTAGATAGTCCATAGCAGTTGAACATGTACTCCTTGTATTCACTTAATATAAAATATAATTTTAAACATTTAGGGATTTAATTAATGTTGGAAATCAAATAATATTTACAAGTACGAATTATTATTCCAGCCAGGAAATTTAAGAAGAAAGAAGATGAAGCACCCGCTAAACTTTTAGACGATTTGTTCAGAAAGACGAAAACAACCCCTTGCATATACTGGCTTCCACTGTCTGCAGAAACGGTAAGGATTTAAACATTTTTAAGTTATTATTTTTTTTAAATAAATGTAAAATTAATGTTATTTAGCTATCCGAGGGCACCCACCACGGAAAAATATAATTAATCACGAAGAAACTTGTCGAAGTGTAACCAACCAATTACGCAACAATCTGCGAGCGCCACGAAGAGGCGGTGTGTCATGATGGATCCACATACACCGCAATCTCATTTGTTAATTAATTCTTTTATAATGGGTGGTCAGATGGGTAAGCGAGGAATTTGGGCCTTTCGAGACTACCGACGCTCATTGATCATGATTTACATCCTCATTACTGTACTCGAGCGTGTTGCTCACGAAACACGACAGCATGCGTCGGCATAGTAATTATGTGTATGTTCATGTGCGTCCGTAGTCGTGAAGGCTCGATTGCTCGTCTGCCCGTGATCAGTGTGACGACACAGATCCGTGTCATTACAGATTGCAGTGAAGGAGGAGCAGCGTCGGCAGCACATGGCCGAGCACGAGCGGCGCCTGCAGGAGCTGCGGCGGACTCACCGGAGACACTAGCATGGTCCGTCCCAGTCGACACACATACAACCGCACTCACATGGACACACACACACACAGACACACACACACACACACACACACACACACACACACACACACACACACACACACACACACACACACACACACACACACACATAAACATACACATTCGTGACAACACCCGTCACACATTAACCTTCACTCACACAATTTTATTTTTTATTCCCGTCGATTCCAGACTTCTTTTCAGGTTTTCATTAGTATATGGTTTAATAACAGTAGGTTCTAGAACATTAGAAATGATGTAAGATTAGATTAGGTTTAAGCAAAATCAAGAGTTCAGAAGACACTATATGTAAATGGATGAAATGAGCAAATAATATAATTTATGCGAAATGTTATAGAAAGGCACCTTTGGAGGAAATCCTATGATTAAATTCGTCGTTGGAGTAATCGGAGTCGGTTGATTCCTCGGAGCAGCGGCACAGAAACAGATATCTGCGTTCACACGTGCAAGATATTGGCGATTTCGTTGTCACTTGCATGCGTATAGTTGCGTCCGCAGAGGCAAGTGGCGTGCTCGTAAGGAACAAGAATGTTCTGGAAACGGAAGAGAACGATAGAAAAACTCTGGGTACCGACTGAGACGAACGATACGTCCTTTGAGCACCTCTGTGTTGTGACGTCGGCATTTGAACTGTTTACTAAAGGCGCTTGTATAGAGCGAGAGCATCATGAGAATTTCGGATTTACGACACTCGATGATTCAACAAAATTTTACTGGATTTATACGAAATTATTATCTCCTTCAATATTTAATGTTTGTTTAATGTTAATAAACACCTTCTCATTGATATCGGCATTTCATTTGTACAGGAGTCCTTTACTTATGTATCACTTGTAACAAACGCGGTCGTGCCTACTGCCGCACCGACCAGCGCGACTGCGAGGCCCCTCTCTGGCGTGTGTTTGTGCAGCAAGAGAAGTTTTACGTTCTTCCTGCACAACGACGCCCACAAACCTCGTATGAGGTAGTCATCGAATGTGTCTGACTGCTCGTCTGCCTCCTTATGCTATAAAGGTTTTGACCGCCCACTGCTGGACATGCTGGCTAATAAATGTGTGCGGTTGTGTATTGGTTCTGACTGGTGCCGTTCCAAAATTTAAAGGTTAAAATATTTTAGATCACGAGGCACCGCGCAATCTCGGTGTGTACTGTCACATGTTCTCTGGTGAAGGATAGCATTTGTGGGGAAACCTGTTAGATCGACAAGATAATCTCTACGGCATGTGGAGTAAGCCACGCATGTGACACGCACCTGCCGCACCGGAGTGCGAGGGGACTAGTTCCTGCCGGACTAGCATGCGACGTGATCAGTCGTCATTTTTAATTATTTTAATTTAGATTTTTACTTTTATCTCTGGCCGTTTATCTAAATCGACCTATTAACAATGGCCGTAATTTTTTTTACCATTAGTTATCTTTGAATATCAATTTGTTTATCACAGGATAAAGTAATTTGCTGATATCCAATCTTTTGAGACAGTCTTGTTGGCGGATTGTATCCGTCGACTGCTGTGTGTGGAAAATAACGAAATGGTAAGCAAATTCAGTATTAATTTATAAATATACTAACCAAACTAAACGCCGGTTGATTGAGCGAGGAATATCCCACAGCTAAATTCTATTCCCTCGAAAAGTGACCCGGCTCATCATCTACCTACTTACTATGATAGATAGATGCTTATCCTATGACTTCTAACACCCGAAAATACCCATGAATAATGTTTTTAGCATTCTATCAGATAATTTGAGGTTAACAAAAATAGGTAATAATTATGTGTCTTCTACAATTTGTGACGACTACTGATATTTGTCATTAGATATGCAGCCCAAGCTACACCGCTCACATGATAACTAGTAGGTAAAGGCCGCTTGGTGGCCGTGCGGTCTGATTGAGGGCTGTCTGTGAGCCCGTATACGACGCGCTTTAATGTTTTGATTATCGCGCAATACTGAAAACGGCTACGGCCATCATGTGGTTATTAGCTCGCTGACATATTTGAGCAATAAAAAAAAATTGGCAAATTACATGTCAGTTCAGTGATGCGATCTATAATCGATTTGTACCGTCGAGCCTCTAAACTTGGTATTTACCTACTTGTAAAAGATTCGCTGGAGCATATTCGCGCTGCTCGTGGGAGCGGCGCTGGCACAGAACCCCATCACCCTGGAGGAGTTCGTGAGTGGACATTTCGCACAAACCGGCTTCACCGGGACTTGGATATCCGGTAAATATATATATTTTTTAAATGCATTGCAGGTGTAATTTTAGTGTACCGTAACTCAGGCGTGTTAAACAACATTACACAAGGATGATCCGTGAAGTTATTGACATTAAAAGACATCCAAATTTCAATAGAGAAGATGACTGAGTTCTTCCCTCTGCTTGGGACCCAGTATTAAACATGATCAAATCAAAAACTAGACAACACCTCAATACAGCAAGATATAATAAATACTGTTTGCGTTAATCGGAAATTATAATTCTTCGGGTACTTTTAATAATTTGTGATATCAGGACATCTGTCGTCTCAGTCCCCCCGTGACCATAGCTGCTGTAAGGCTTCCGAAACGTCGGGCTAGTTAAATAATTAGATACACCGAGATATAATCCGTAAAAGTAGTTTTATTGTAACATCACAAATAGGTTGTGCAGGAGTTACCTGCCTGATCATAAACAAAACGTTGTTGGTGAGAGGCACTAGCGTCTCTTTATGAACAACACGACGAATGTTATGACAATAGAAATGTTTATAAAGTTTATCGTTCAATGTACCAAGTCGTCTGCTCTGTATGTTATCCACCGCTACCTGCTATAGGCTACGGTTTAACGTGCGGCCGTCAGGACCGTGCCTCTCGGCGGTGACTTTTACCCGCATGTGTTAATGTAGATACACTTGGGCCTGGAGGTGGCGATATGACAGCGAGAGTGTTTTTAGTATAAAAGGGCAACAAACTACCAACCGCAGCCTTTTGCTGACTATTGACACCCATAGACATCCGCATAATCGTCTAACAGATGAGATGCCTTCCCTTCCTCATCACCTCCAGTGGGCAAACTGCAACTCACAAAACGCACGGAACACGACAATAGGTTTGGCTGTCCTCTGTACCATTCACATAGTCATGACAGTGTATCATTTGAGCGACAGGTGCTGCCACATGTAGAAATGCCTCTGCATTTGAGCGACAGGTGCTGCCACATGTAGAAATGCCTCTGCATTTGAGCGACAGGTGCTGCCACATGTAGAAATGCCTCTGCATTTCGTACGCGGTCCATAAACTCAGCTGGCAAGAATTGCGGTGCCACTTAACAGATGCTTCTCCGGGATGGAGCTGACCCACGCGTCTACTCATCAACTGCAGGACGCGCGGATTTCTGTGCATCTTGATAGTCACATAGCATTTGGCGATAAAGATAGAAAATATCGAAGGTTTCCATAATATTATTGTCCTGTAAAGAGCCAGAAGAACTAGAAGTTTATTTTCTGTATCTTGGTTTTCTCAAACACACACACACACCGGCAGGATCATTTTTAAAATACCAGTGGCTGTTAGGAATAGTTAGCTAACATTTCAGATATGTTGATATATCTTATGATGTTCTCCGACTGTGGAACATTTGTTAGATTTTTAAAATACCAGTGGCTGTTAGGAATAGTTAGCTAACATTTCAGATATATTGATATATCTTATGATGTTCTCCGACTATGGAACATTTGTTAGATTTTTGCGTTTAGCGATCGGACCATCAAATGTAATGAAAAGTTATTTTTTTTATTTAAAAACAATGTACGAATGTACCTGTCGTCGAGCTATGTCGAATTAGTAGAACAAAACTTGTTGTAGTCTATATGGACTTTAACAAAACTGAACGATTCCAGACACGGAGTTCACCTTCACAATATCCGGCGAGCCGGGGATAAACATCTTCGACGTCCCCACGCTCGAGAGTCGCGTCCTCGTCTCCGGGGACCTGATGGTAAGCAGCACCAATTCATTTTGAAATATAAGTATTCTTAGTAAAAGATTATGACACTGCCTCGTAGTCTTTTTTATGAGATAGGGGGAAACGAGAGGGTGGGTAGTGACCAATGCCGCCGATAGACTCTTGCAAGACTAGGAGTCTTGCAGACACGTTGCTGCTCTCTAAGGAATATATATGCTCTTGTCTTGAAGATATCTCATTCGTATCGGTTCGGAAATACCGAAAGGGGCAGCTGGTTCCACAGTACAATTGTGCGTGGTGAAAAGTGGCGTTTAAACCGCACTGTTGTTTATTTACGGACATCAAGGTGACAAGCGTGGTACTTAGGGTTCTGGCGCGATGCATGAAGATGGAATTCTGTTGCTGGTATCAAACCGAACAATTCCTCGGAACACTCGCCGTAGAAAATACGGTAAAAGACGCACATTGAACCGATATCTCTTCGTAGGACCAAAGGATCGAGCTGTCCGGAAATAACTTGTTCGTCAGCAATTCCAGACACTCTACGTCGTATACGGTCAACGGACCTGCGCTTTGTAAAGTTGCAGTCGATGGGCTGGATTGAAGTACTGCTTTGCCCTACTGAGCACACCCAGCTTCTTTGAGGCTAATTTAGCTTTCATTTTTTTAATGACCGCGAAATTGTACGTTACTTGATGTCGACATGACAGTCTAGATACAAGCATGTTCTCCTGGGCGATGCTATGGGCTTGGCCTCCAGCTCTGGACAGACCAAAGATTCTTCAAGTTCCAATAATAATCCGAAGTCGGGAAGCTCGTGGTATTGTATTATAAAAGCTGTCGGGGGAGCTTTCCCCCCGTTGTATTGGACTGCCGTGTGTGCCGCCATCGGAATGTGGGTCTGAGTGAATAGAGTGTCGTACATGGTTTTGCAGTCGGCTCTCTCCACTACAACTATACTAATAGCTATACGACATGAAACACGCGCAGCAGCAGCACGGAAATGGCAGGGGACATGCACTCTTTTGACCTCGCAGTGCCCGTGGTATGATTAGACGACTACAGCAACACAGCTTCACGCCAATTTCTCAATGGGGCACGTAGAGAGAACGGAGTGCCGAGTGTCACAATACTTTCAGATTTGTTTTACATCCTGCAGTTTCATTATTCACTTCATAGAAATACACCGATTTCGAAGACTTGACACCAAATACAACATTCGTCTTTCGGACAGTATCCCGTCCCTCGGTACCCACATACTCTCTTTGTATTGCGTCTATATCTGTTTCGCAAAATTTTCATCTGCCATTCTTACCACTTGTCCGAAACAACGGTGCCGACCGTCACTTTCTTTCAGACCTCTCTCTTGTTTCGTTATTCCGAAGAAGATAGGAGGAGGATAGAGGATAGTAAGATGCTTGTCTAATTTTGTAGCTCCTAAAATAATTACAAACAGATTTATTAAGTTTTTGACTAAATGCTAATAAAATTTATGTTTTTCTTGCAGAACAGTCTTAACACAAACAATCCAATACTCTCAGCAGACAGACAGTACATCCTGGCTCCGAGCGAAGTGCAATCTGTAAGTACTGCTCACAATTCCCACAGCAGGCACCAGGCACAGGGCCCTGCAGCCCGCCGGCCACAGGCGCCACGGCCTCTAGACGGCTCTATGTGTGTACTGCATACTTTACGAGTTGTCTCATTTGAACATTAACATATTCACTGCTCCCCGTACGTTTGCCGATTCACGCGTTGAAAGTAAAGTCATTCTGCTTATCTGATTACTGATAAGTTTTCTGTACCTAAGTGTAGTAACTAGAGATTAGACAAACGCTGACAGTTGATAAGCTGCGTATAATTATTTTACCTCGCATGATATCGGTACCATTTGTACCTACCTGTGTGCATCACATAAAAGTTGTTGGCATATACCCTCGTAATGTCATTAATTCTGATAACACTACAATATTTTATTTGGCTTAGTTATCACTTATCGCCATTATCACAAGAGCGTCATCAACTATGCAGCTTTCTTTTAACATGTGAATGATCGCATAAAACCTATTTTATTTGATTCCCCGCTATGTTTTAGGTGTACAGGTATTCCACCACCGCCCGGTTCGCCTTGTACAACATCGCTACCACGTAAGTTCCACTCTTGTTATTGTGTATATCTGTCTTGAGTCTAAATAGGCCAGCGACCACAAGCTGAGTACATGTGCTCATTGACAATACACGTACATTTAGTTGTTCCGATTGACGCAAACAGTACTTATTATATCTTGCTGTCGTGAGGTACTATTTTGATTTGATTAAGCCCCAAGCAAATGGAATAACCCAGCCATCTTCTCTATTGAAATTTGGATGTTCCTTAATTTCAATAGCCTCACTTCCAAGGATGGTCCGTGAGGTTATTGAAATTAAAAAACATCCAAATTTCAGTAGTTTTATTGTAATGCAAATGTTTGGTAATCCTTTCTGCCGATCGGGCCACACGGAAACCTTATCTTAGGAACCGCTCAAATTGCAACGAACGAGTCGACTATTCACGTATGAGTGACATGGGACCATCTACTTTATGTGGCGTGAATTTGTGCAATAGTTCGTTGCAGCCCAGTCGGCGCGAGCTGCGTGTTCCTGCGGTGCGCTGACAGTACCGCGGTCAAGTGCTACTGATTACACCGCGCTCTCGCATATTTATGGCTCTGGTGCCGTGCATTGGGCAACTTGCCCCACTGTATAATAAAAAGTGAGGCTAATTCGAAATGAAAAATGCCTACCAAATTCACACCACAGGACATCAGTGCAAATAGCGAACCACCAGCGGCTGCAGCTGTGCATCTTCGGCGGGGGGCACTCGCTGGCGTACGTGCTGGACAACAACCTGTACTACCTGCCGGAGAGCTCCACAGCGGCGCTGCAGCTCACCGACGACGGCGTGCCCGGCGTCGTGTACAACGGCCACGCCGACTGGGTGTACGAAGGTGCGCATCTGGTTTACTCCATGACACATTATAGCATAGCCGGGCCGGCACGACGGAGGAGGTGCCCCTCGCGCGCACCATGCCGCCTGCAAGTGTTAGCTATGAGAGAGTTTTCAGTGTATGGAGGGGCGGAGGACGGGAGGGCAATACGTCTGTATACCTATTATGCGGATGTATATGGGAGTTGGTAGTTATCGTTTGCCCAATTATAAAAAGAGAGTCTCAAGCTTTCATATAGAAGACGGTGGTGCTACTATTGCTTTGGAGCATGTTGGGCTGCCGTTAGCTGGGAGATGACATTTTGCTAACATAATGAGAGTTCCCCCGTCGGAGTGATGAGAATAAGCAGGACTAGGGTTCCTGACCTCTGATTGTGCGGATAAGTCTAATATCGAGGTGCTGAATATATTTGTTAAAAATTATGAAATCAAAAATCAGTGTCACTGTGGCCAAACGTTCAGCATTCATGATAGTTTCGTGATTCCAGAGGATGTGCTGTACACCGGGCAAGCCACGTGGTTCTCCCCCGACGGCGCGTTCCTGGTCTTCGCCAGCTTCGACGACACCGAGGTGGAGAGTTACTCCTACTACTACTTCGAAGACAAGTCGGACCCCAACGACCTCTACCCCGAGCTGGTCGACCTTAAATATCCAAAGGTACGGTATTTCCTAAATAGTTTAAGTATGCCAAACAAAGGCATTGTTAATATTTGACGAACTCGTCAGCCCTCCGAAGCCTTCTCCTGCGACAGACCGTGTCCGGTAGCAGGCTGTGGCACTGTCTGCTTTCATCCGGCTGACCTCGCGCTATCGGCACATCGGCAGCTTGAACTGCTCTTGCTCTAACAATACTTAAACGTAACCGTTTCACAATTTCAGGTCGGTCGCAGAAACCCCACCGTCCGACTGCGCGTGGTGGACCTCAACGCGCTCGTGAATCAGAACAACAGAAACTTCAAGACGCTGGCGGCGCCGGAGTCGGTGACAGAGGACCACATCCTGGGCGGGGCGACGTGGCCCAGCGCCAACGAGATCGCCGTGCACTGGCTCAACCGGCGACAGAACTACACCGTGCTCAGAATATGCAACGTCGTCACCGACGTGTGCGAGGTGCGATCGCATTAGCTGATGTGTATATCCAATTCGGTAGCCAGGTTAATCCCGATATAGGCGTGGGTTAACTCACGCGCCCTAAACGCAGTATCAGCTAGTATTTTTTTTTAATTGACTGTAAAAAAAGGCTGATGGACCATACATATGTGCTGTTGTTTGACTTTATTTCGCTTATAAAGTAAATGATAAACATAGATGAATTATATATAGCTACTAAATGGATATATTTATACAAAACAATGTTGTTATGAACGAGTCCTAGTGCAGTTTGTTTATGGAAGAGTCGCCGACTCGGAAGGGCACGGAAGGGCCCGGCGCGTGCGTTCAGATGATGTGTATTGTGCGGATTGTAACAGTCCGGAAAGCTCTTTGGATGTGTGAAGAAGGTAAAAAGCATAATTGTTTTTTTTTTAAATATAATTGATAAGAAGTATCTCACAATTTGTGTTTTCCAAAACTATATTGCTCTTAAATTGCTGTAAGTTCTTAACTCGTCTCCCCCAAAACATAATTCGGAACGTACTTCATAGCTGTGCATCATTTCTGTATGCAGGAGGAGCACAGGCAGCAGCCCAACGGCTGGGTGCCGGTAGCGCTACCGCGCTTCAGCAGCAGCGGCGCCTTCTACGTGTCCACGCGCTGGTCGCTGGAGCAGGCCGACGGGAACATCTGGCAGCACCTGTACTTGAGCATGAGGCTGAACGGCGAGATCGTCTCCAGCTCCATCACCCCGGGAGGTTTCACCGTCAACAACTTTGTGGGAATGGATGAAGACAATTTATCTTAGTGAGTTCTTGTTAATGTGATCTGTGTGTCGCCTCTCGGTTCACCGCGAGCCGTCTGCTAGCAGAGTAAGGCCTAGGTTCATCAATTGCAGTCAGGATAATAATCACAGACAAAAGTTTCTAGAGTGAAGGCCGCTTTTTATTCAACACATCCAAGTCGAGCAGGACGATCCACGCACGAAGCCGTATTCGGCTGGAGTAAGCGGAGGAGTAACGCTAAAGCAATAAAAGCGTAGTTTGCTTGTCAATGACCGCGCGCCGCTCAGTGCGTGCTGCGGCGCGGATCCTTAGAAGTTTGTGTAAAGGACGTTCCGTCGCACAGCTACTACACGCGCACAGTGGCCGGCGCGCCCTGGCGCTCTCAGCTGTGGGTGGCGGGCGCGCGCTCCCAGTGCCTGAGCTGCGACGTGGTGCTCCCGGGAGGAGGGCCCTGCACCTGGGCCGCCGCTACCGCATCGCGCGGCGCCCGCTATCTTTCGCTCACGTGTTCCTCGCCCGCCGAGCCCTCCGCCTCATATATCATCGATCCACTGGTGAGTTTTACACTTAGTATTGTTTTCTGAATTCCTTGTAGGGTCGTAGATGAGCAGTGTGGGGCAAGCGGGCCCGAGGCTACGGCCTCGTGTTTAAGTAAGCTTCAATTCTCCCTATATTAACTTGTGTAAACGTAGGAAGTGAGCAAAATCACTCGGCACTTGCTCATTAGTGCTCAGTGAGTGCTGAAATATACATTTAGGGCTTTTAGGTCAAGTCAAATATTGTATCACTGCTAGCTTAATGCAAATATAGCTATGTAAATATTCGTTTCACCGAATTGCCATATCTCTGACTTAGAACTTTCGCTAAAATATATTATTGTTAAAATGTTTTAAAGTGTCCGTATTTACTTTTGAATAACATTTTATACGATATGCGTAGAGCGGCGCGGTGCTGTACACGTGGCAGGACAACCAGGTGGTGCGCGACCGCCTGGTCGGCAAGGACATACCCGACAGCGTCATCACCACCGTGCCGCTGCAGAGCGGCTACCCCGCGCCCGTGAGGCTGTGGCTGCCGCCCGGCCTGAACATGAACGACACGGCCACCACCTACTCCATGGTGTACTACGTGTACTCCGGGCCCAACACCAACACCGTCTACGACACCTTCACTATCGGTGACTTGTGTTCTAACATGTGCTTATATGCTCACACACGCATGGGCTAACGTTCCGATGCTATGGGTGTCCGTCACGTCCATAGACCACCATTTAATTACACACTTTCTTTTGTATATTTTGTAGTTACTTAAGCTAGAGCCTTAAGCTTTTAGGTAAAATAAAAAATTGTCGCCGCTTACAAATTATCACGGCGTGGGCACTTAAAGATAGACGAAATACTCTTTTTGTTTACTAATATAGGCCTTTAAAAATACTGAGATCGTTACAGGATGCGAATGTTTGCCGGGAGTACAATACACGTTTACACATCGTTTGGGGAAAATATATTCGATAATAACTGAGCGGCACTAATTCATGATATTTTATTACCTTCAATAACTTTAATCGTACTAAAAATGGCAATGAATGGTATGCGTAGGTCAAGTATTGAATATACGTGATCGTGAACCGACAAGTTTGGATAGCGCCTTGAGGAAGTCTCTTTTCAAACAGGGACTATTACTACCATGTGAATTAAAGTGGCATGAGCGACTTGACTGTGGAGGCTGCTCACTCGCGATGTTAAGGGTGTTCGCTTGTCCCTAAGGCTACCACTCGTACCTGGCCACGAGCCGCAACACGGTGTACATGCTGGCGGACGGGCGCGGCGCCGGCCTCAACGGGCAGGACATGCTGTACTCGCTCAACAACGCGCTGGGGACCGTCGAGGTGGAGGACCATTTCGTTATATTGAGGTACGTTTTATTCACATTTCAGATTTTATGGATTCCGTAGCAAAACATCCGCCGTGTAAAGGATAACTTTGTCATGTCTATCGTCAGTGCTTTCGTTAATGAGCCTAAAATTTTAAATGCCAGTTACCTGTACCAGGTCTTATGTACTGGGTACTTACAGGCACTCCACTCCTCCTTGTGCCTGAGGGATCAACAAATGTTTCGACATTGCTATTGAATTATTTAGATCAGTGTACAGATCTTTGTAAGTGACGGAAAAAGTTTCAAAGAAAGTTTCCAAATCATAACATTATTTAGTGAGACAACTGAGACAGGCGGCGGCTGCTAGCGCGGCTCTTACAGTTCAGTAAACACATCGCCGTTAAACCTTCGCCTGTGTTGAGACCGCCGGGTAGGCTGGGTACTGGATAGCTACCGGATATCCGCCTCATTTCGGCCTGCGAGCAAGCTCAGTCGTATGTGCCCGGTGACGACTATGTCCCGCATACGTCACGACAGGTTGCTAATGAATATCATGAACATTCATTTATGTTACACAAACGGTTACAACCTCAGGCGTCGGTTCACCGGTTACTAGTGAAGTATCAAGTAGCTATTCCCTATTTGACTTTTAATTGCCACATAACAACAATAACACGTCTCCGCGCCAGTTACCTAATTCGGTAGGCAGAGAGAAAATGCTTACAAGTTTAATGCTCCATATTAATAAGCTCTAGCTGGAAACTGTGAAACCGAAATTAGTAGTTTATATGCGAGTTAAGTTAATAACAATAATAGACAAATCGGAACTTAAGAGAAACCTGTGACGCCTGCCCTAGTATTTAAGATTGATAGTGATGATGGTATTCGCTTCTGAAGCGGTGAAGCGAGCTCGACTCGCCCTTGGCCGGTTCATTTATATTGACATTGATGATTGCTGTGCAGGCAAGTGCTGGATCGCTTCCCGTTCATCGACCGGTCGCGGGTGGCCATATGGGGGCACAGCTACGGCGGATACGCCACGCTGCTCACCATGCTGCACGACGACGAGCATCTGTTCCAGTGCGGAGTGTCTGGCGCGCCCGTCACCTCCTGGCTCTACTACAGTGAGTTTACCTCCTGGCTCTACTACACACGACTCGCCCGTCACCTCCTGGCTCTATTAGGTACCCACGACTCGCCCGTCACCT
>JAFELO010000480.1:400209-427931 GCA_017140195.1 Eumaeus atala
TCAGTTAGCGTCACCGTTAGCTTAGCCCGGAATCCCGGTGTAACCGGGTTGGTTTTTAAATTGTGTCCGACTTCAGTTCGGTCTGGAATCAGAGTTGGTAATGCTAAATTGCATATGGTGTACATACTGAGTTATAAAAAACTCTAATAATAATTAATGGGGTATCCACTTCATCGGGTCTCCCAGGCTTGATGCTCCGGTATCCTGACTCACTGTGCTGTGCCCCTGGGGCCCATGCGGGACGGGGGCACATGCGATGTAGGCGGGATCCGGAGTTGCATTCTGCGGGCTGTCAAATTACTATTGAAAGTAGGAGCCTAGTAGTGACCTAACTAAACCTACTAGATGCCTCTCCACCTCTCTAGACCAGGCTTTTTATGAGCACAAGACAGACCGAAGATTTATTTAACCCCACAGAGACCCCTCAAAAATACTCTGTGATTGGCAGGCACGATGGGCTAACACAAATAAAGTACGCCATTTTTATAATTTTTGGCCCTGCGGTGTTTTTTTTCCTTACGGGAGCGATTATTAAAAGACAGGTTAGGAGTAGATCATTGCATTGCACAGTTCCTTACGGGTCAGGGTCCTCTTTGTGACTGCTCGGTCGAGGCTGAGGAATATGAACAAACCGCACATCACCTGCCGTGGGAGGGTCGTCTTTGGCAGCAGGAGCGAAGTGTAATGCTTAATGGAATTCGAAATGTTGCGGGAGTAATTTACTATAGTGACCTCGTGGACAACGTGGAAAATTATTGTGCTTTCAAACAATTTTGTCATAAATATTACTGGCAGCAGATAATGTAAAGCAAGAAGTCCCAGCTGATAATTAAATATAACGTGTGGTCAATATGTTTTAGGCACCTCCGTGGTGCATAGCGATCGGGCTTCACTTGGCTGCCGTCTCTTTGTTTTACTGTTTAAGTCCTTGCAATCTCGTACTGTCTCCGCTTTGACTGGGGAGAGAAACTAGAAACTCTTCCACTCCTATTTTCTTCTGATAAAATTCGTTGCGGGTCCCAAGGCAGTTTTTATTATTGCCTCGGGCTCCCTGCGATCAAGTGATGGGCCATGCACGATTAATGAAAAAAGGTACCTACGCTAGTCCTATCTAATCAATATAAGCTGTAATTACAGTGAACCAGTTCATTGGAATTACAGCTCATAGCTTCTGAGCATTTCCTTTAAATCAACACCAACTACTAAATATATTTATGCAATTAACTCCGTTTATTATAAAAACATTTCGTGTAATTGTAATTAAATTAAATTCGCGTGGCGTCTCGAGCACTCGGCGTCGGGCCTCTCGCACATTTACACGAGCGAATCCGCGAATTATAAAAGCTAAATGGAGCGTTCGGTTTTAATTACAGTTGTGTTTGTTTATTTTAATCAAATCGACCTCTAGCTGTTGCAGCCCAAAATTAAATTGTGATATTATGGCAGTAAAGCCTCTTTATGGACGTTTGCTTGGCGAGTGAGCTGGTTTATGTGTGACGAGAGCTGTACTAAGACCAGGGCAACGGAAGTTGAAGTGGCCGTAGGTACGTCTCGTGTATTAATTGAGGCGCAGTAGCGAGCAGTCCCTCACAGCAAGTTACGTTTCACATAACTAAAGAAGTGTTACATCGGTGATATGGTCTGCACCACACTCGAATGTTTATATTATAAGCTAAAATGATATCTGTTTTTTATGAAATGTGAACTGAACGACAATTTGCTGCACCCGCCACACTGTCAGGAAAACGGTCTTATGCAGTGCCTCTGTTGACGTCGCCGAGCTCTTACTCGTCTAGGTGCATCTCATTGTGTTAACGTTTATCTACGAGGCACACATTACTGGCGCTCTCTGATCTTTAGTCTAACAATTTCATTTTTTATTTGCCTTTTTATGGTCCATTGAAATACCAATGATCGCGAAAAAATGCATTATCTAATTTTGAAGTAACGACAGTGAAACTGGTGCACCGACCGGACACTGTTGTTATATAACGCCGTGCGACCCGCTCGGGCGCTCAAGCGCTCGGGCGCTCGGGCGCTCGGACGCTCGGTAGTCGGGCGCCCGAGTGCTCGGCCGGAACTGCAAAAGGCGGATGTGGCACTTATATATCATTCATTAAGACAATATGTATTGCCATACAATATCATTTCTAAAGGTAATTTTACTTCTAATAATTCAGCCCCTGTCTGTTCACAAAATGTCAACACATATGATTAGGGCCATGTGCTACGTCAAAGGTGACACGAAGTCTCTCTTACTTATTTTTCAATTGTTTGGAACAGACAAACAGTAAATAAATTCTACCGCCTAGCGCTCAATATAACTAGCGCTCAATATAACTAGCGCTCAATATAACTAGCGCTCAATATAATTATCGACATCCGCACTGTGCTGAAGATCGCCTCTCGACATACCGCACATGAGACTGGGAGTGTTTGCAACAGCTAATTTAACTATTATTGTCATGGCCAGAGGGACGACCGAGAGGTCCCTCGTCCCCCGGCTCGTACATCGGGGGGCTGCTCGCGCGTGGAAGCTGAAATGGCCTCGGCGCTGACGTGTACGTTTGTCTCATGGAGAGGGTCATGACCATATTTGTTTCTGATGTTATGACAAGTTTCCTTCCTCTCCTGTCCCGTGTCTCTCTCTAGCTTTTGAAGTACCCTTGGGAACGTTATAAAAATAATTAGGATTATAGAATTCAATCACAACTTTAATGAAAATTGGTTTGTACAAAATCGGTTGGGTTCAGGCGGTATGCGATGTGTTTTGTCTGGTGCTACCTCTCTAGGCGAGTTCAACTCGCTCTACGTTAAGATAATTTTCTACTTTTAATTATCATATGTACTAAACATTCGTGTTACTTCCAAAACCATCATAGAAAAAACCTTCTCTATAAATAAGTATACAAAAATTTCTAAGAAACGATGAAGCTTTTAAACTTTTTAATGTTTACTCAACTTGCATAAAATACGTTACATACGACGTTAATATGTTACGTCTATACGCAGACACGATGTACACGGAGCGCTACATGGGGCTGCCGACGCCCGAGGACAACCTGGCGGGCTACCAGGCCGGCGACGTGACGCTGCTGGCCGAGAAGCTGCGGGGACACGACTTCTACGTGATGCACGGCAACGCGGATGACAACGTGCACTACCAGAACGCGGCCAAGCTGTACCGCGCGCTGCAAGAGCTGGACATACCCTTCGAGCAGATGGTGAGAGTCTATAGCATTACGAGTTGTACCGCCCGCTGCAGGAGCTGGACATAACCCACGAGCAGATGGTGAGAGTCTCTATAGCGCCACCGTACCGCTCGCAGCAGGAGTTGGACATACCCTAGGAGTAGATGGTGAGTCTTTATACCACAAAGGAAGAGTTAGAAACTTTTACCGAACCCCATAGCTGGACCAGGGGTGGTCCAATAATTTATGTATTGTAGATCAATCACTTTAGTTTATTTTGTATTGTATATCCTGCACTATAAAATTAAAACAACACTTGCTTAAGCGTTGTACTGACATTATAGGTCACAGCCTACAATAGTTACTGTCAGGGTCGTTGTGTCTGTTTGTTCGCCAGTCGTACCCGGACGAGGCCCACAGCCTGGCGGGCGTCAACCGGCACCGCTACCGAGCCATGAACCGCTACTTCGAGAGGTGCATTCGCATGCCTGAGGAGATCCAGGCTCAGCAGTGAACGAGCTCCGGACCGCCGCGGAGTCCTCCACCTCTACAGGTTACCTCTCTTGTTAAAAAATGACTTAAATGCGTATCTAACATCCTTATTTACCTCATCCACCTTAATACTATGGTGCCAGTCCAGGGTACTTCTTGGACCACTCAGTATTGAAACATAAAGGAAACGTGTAAATTTCCATTTTAAAATTTTACAGCGATTTCATAAAATTAATGTAAGTAGATAAAGGAAAATGTCACCCACCTGCAGTAGCAGGTAACGCACCAATAAGGAGTAGCTCACATTTTACACAACTAAATAGTTATAAGTAAAATTGTTTTATTATTTTTTCTATAAAACACAATAAAACACTTTCCAAATGATTGCGTTAAACTATTTAAATACCCTTGTGACGTATTGCACGTGGCAGCAGCCCGCTCCTAGCACACATGGCGTGTTGCGACTGACACTAAACAGCGTGTGGGTGCGCTGCAGACTTGCTGGGCCGGCACCACCGCGGAGATTCTCTTCCGGGGATCTCTCGCTCGCTTTATTCAGCTGGAAAGTGACAGCTGACGTGGCCCATTGAGGGATGGAGAGAGAGAGCTACACACCTGCACAACAATTATGGGGATGTCTGGCTCCGGAGTGACAGGTCACGCGGGAGCACCACTCGTGGTGAGCGAGGAGCTCCGAGCCGGAGCCGAGTAGGTCCCGCTGCTGCTGCCGGCTGTCGGCGCACGTGCGCCACTCCGGTGCCACATGGAAATGCCAGTACTCTCATAAAAATTGATGTTTCGAATAATTTACTTAAAATTAGTTCCCCGTTTGCCTACATCCTTCATCAAACGCTAACGGACACACATTACTACACTTAATTAGAAAATGTTGATTGCTCGCTATGATATAACGTTGAAACATACATCACAAATTACGAGTAGATCACATTTAAAAGTTTTTGATATTCCTAATACTTGTTGACATTTGATATTATTATTTCTCGAATGTCCCGATTTACATGTAATTAAATGAGGTCACCCAGTTACTAGTAGTATGTCCGCACATTGTAATTTACTGCGGACGTGTAACTGCCACTTGAAGACAAACTAATTTTAAATATATTAAACATTAAATTTCACATTTTATTCAGAAAATCTCAAGCGATTACAGCGAGTTAAAACAAAGTCATGTATTAACAAAATAAAAACAGTATTATTGTAAACTTCTTTTTATTTTAAATTCAGTTTTGATTCTTACCAATAAAATAATAAATCAACACCCAATAGAGATAGTGAAACTATTATTAAGTGCCTATATCTACTTCATTCATATACTACAATATAAATTAGCTCATATTACGAGCTGGAATCCAGTTTGGTCATTTTTAATATAACGGACCTCGGAGCCTCTCGAGTGGGCGCCGTTCTACATCTTCCCACATCTCCATTTTGGAAACCGCAATACATTGACTACGATGAGTTACCTAGTCGCAACAATCAGTACCTAACTGTGTTACCAGTTAGTTCTTAAATCTACAACAAATAAGTTTAGTTGTGCTCTATGATCGCTTCCCTCTCGCGGAGCTTGAGCCCCCAGAGGCGGCACCGGGCGTCCGCAACAACACCTAGTAACTGACTGTGTTACACAGCTACCGAGTTATAACAACTACCCAGGTAATTATTTAAGGAGGAAACTCCAGTCACGTATCGGAATTGGCGCTCATAGTTTTGTCTCACTGAAAGTGTACCTCCGCCGGAGCAGCGCCTTTCCAAGTCCCCTTTGTTCAGGAAATAAAGCTTGCCACAGCGACGCGCCGGGCCGGGGCCGCGCCAGAGGCGCCGCGCTACAAACGCGCCGCGCCCTCAGAGAAGACTTAGGTGTGCGCTAACTTTTATTCCTAGAAATACCATCCTATTCCTGAGTCGGGTGAAAAAAGATACACATACAACGTTCTATTCACTCGCTTATAAATATGTAGATGAATGATTACGAGCATAGGCGTGATAAATGATGCTTAGTCACCGACAGAATGATATTAGCATCTCATTTTTGTTACTGTGCGAAATACTTTAGGCTATTGACGGTTTATATTTAATTCATGGTAAGGCCGGATAGGTCCACGCAAGGTCCGGCATCCGACAGAAGTGAAAGGAAAAACAATGACACAGGTACGAGGGACTACTAGAGGTGTGCCTCTATATTGTAGGTCTGTCCTTTGTGATTTGTACCTCACGAACACGTGAACACGTCTCGCCACCGCTGGGTAGATACCCAGCTACTATTTGCTTTAGGAACTAGATAGTTCCTAAAGCAAATAGTAGACTAGCCTAGCTAATATTTCTTGTCATATAAAATTTACTACAAAAGTATATTAATTATTATTATTATAAAATAATATTCCAGACCTAATTAATGGTGACGACCATCTCTATACATTGTACAGCTTAGTCAACTGCGCGAGTTTTAAAATACACAAGTGTGTGCGCAACACAAGTGTACTCTCCATGTCCTCATCCCCCAGTCCGACGACAGGCACGGCGTGTATCGCTGCCAGTTGGAAGCTGGCCTACTCCGATATTGAAAACTCCCAACAACACTGGATCCAACCGGGAGTCGAACCTGGGATCTCATCGTCTGCTAATCGAACTTGCCTCCAAACAAGGAGACAATTATAACAAACATACGCACGCAATATAACATCATCAATTTACACAAATATCATGAATTTCCCTCAAGAAGTGGCAGTACACTCCATCAACTGTAAACTAACGCGTAACGCAGGTCACAAGTGACACCTGTAGTGAGACATCAGCTCTACACGACTAGGTTATGGCCGGCGCGACCGCCCCCGGGGCTCCAAGCTCTCGGGCTCTGACGTCAAAGAAGCTACCATGTTCCGTATCGTGCGGTTAGGAAGAGGTCGGTGGCCCATTTGGGGCAGGTGTGAAGGAGGCGCTACGCAGCCACATCAAACCTGTGGGGATGCTTAACTTGGCGCCGGTAGGCACTAATATATTCCTGCTAGTCGTGGCCCGCGTAGTCTATAAGAAGCTATATGTTATTTCCCAAGGATTTGCTTACTTATGTTTCTTCCTCTATATGATAGCATTTTATAGTTTCAGGGACAGACAGACACGACAGTTGAAGTCATTTTTTATAGTTCATGAGGACAAACGAACGGCCAGAGCGTTTTAATGAGCAGTGACATCTCTTCCCTGCCAAAGCAGCCGAATTGAGCCGGCACGACCGCTTACATGATACCGGCGTAAAGTAAGAGCTATGCTGTGACGTTTCGTGTGGTCGTGAGTACCCGGCGGCCCATTGGGGTGTGGAGAGAAGGAGGCAACTCATCTACATACAATTATGTGGATGTATAAGGGAGTCGATAGTCATTAAAAGGCGCCATCTCCTCTAATACAATGGAGAGACCTTCCTATCTAAATAAATTTGTACATAATGCATTCCCGTGCGAAAATGTTTCAAAAGTAACGAAACATCGACATCCGAACAGGGATGCAAATAAACGGTGCTCAAAAGAATAACATTAGTTGTTTTCAATTAGCAAAACTTTCATTTGAGCACAGTGCAAGGTTCAATGACACGATCGTTGAGTAAGATGAAACTTAAATGATATTTTTTACTTCTACTCGCAGTACATGGAATATATATATATAAAACAACAAATTCTGACATTGTGTGAATGCCTACAGGAATTCAACTGTTGGGTCACGTAATAGACACTAAAAAGTGGGGGTTTAAAAGTGTTATTGTTTGAGGTTTTTCTACGTAGTCGACTTTCATAATTGAAATAAAAAGTAAGGATCTAGTAGTTGCCCGCGTCTTTGTCCGCGTGGACATCAGGATAAAACAATAAGCAAACGTTATTATTTCTGTAGCTTATGTGTTATTCTAGTGCACTCGGTATAACAAGGCCAAGTTTAATTAAAATCCGTGAACCCCAGCCTAACTCGAACACGTAGTTTCGGCATCAAACACTTGAAGTCATCATCATCAACCAGTTACGGCTGTTACTTCGCGTAACATTTACTTTATCCTAACACTTAGTATGACGCCCGCTGTGCTGAGCGCTGCCGCAGTTACGTCAGCGGCCAGCTCGCCGCGCCGCACATGTTACACAAGAGCTCTCAAACAGATTACTATTTGAATATGCACGCCAGTTCGGTACACGTGCGATTTATATTACACAAACGTATAGTTTCGCTGATACCATCATTGTTATGTTTCAATTATTTTAACACGAGGAAGTGGTCCTCGTTTTCCTTGTTTTATTTTTCATGTATCCAAATATGCATTGTAAATGAGCATTACTTGAAAAATGTATAAATGAAGTATGTAAGTAAAGGTCAACAATAAACGTGTTTGTTAAAATATTGATTTATAGAAGCGCATGATACTGGGTGCCTGCTGGTAATTGTTTGGGGGTTTTCCTGTTCACCCATAAACTTTTTTCTGTCTGGGACAGCGACCCGTGACTGTCGCACAGTCTGGATAGTCCACTGCGATTGTGACGGGCGATTGCGATTGCAAAAAGCGAAGAGTTGGATTGATCGTTTTATCCTTAACACCTCAGCGGAACTGCTCGTGGAATGAACAGTAATATTTGTTAGTGATTTCATTGTGGAGCCCGCGGTGCACTGGCGGACTGACCTCGGGTGAGCTGACGGCTGCGGGCGGGACAGTGGTTTCTCCGGCGCACTTGTTGGCGTCTACTGGAGCGAAACAGCGCGAGGTACTCAGCGCGCTCGTTAAATGTACTCATTCTCTCAGATTATCATTGAGTTTTATTGTACAGCGGGATATAAGCGGTTAGCGACACCTACAGATAGTCATTCACAAAATTTAATGCAGTTGCATGCCTGCTAGTGTCACTTCACATTTTTTTTCTGTTGACGCAGGGAAACACATTTACGCGCCTTCACTGACCCTGGGTGGGGTCCAGTGGTATGTGAGGCTCGCGGCACCAGTGCCGCCTTTGATGAGATGCATCGGAACAGCAAATCATCAGGGCACCTCGACGGCAAGTCAGCCCCCGAAGGGACTGACGCCACCTCCACGGATAGGGTTGTCCCGCACCACATGACAATCCCACAGACTTTGGGACAGTGCAATGGGGTGAGGTTCCCGTTGTCGCCCCTTGCACGAGCGGCACTTCTCCGTAGGTTACCTGTGTTATAACAAAAGTAAGATCCGTTTGTGTACAATGTACCAATGACTTATGTAAAGACTTGTGAAGTCTTAGGTAATAAGTATCGTACCATATGATGCACTTGTTACTAAAATAACTCTTTACTCCCCGCAGCTACAGCGCGGATTAAAGAAGAATTTATATTGAATGTCTAGTAATTACTAGAGACATAACGTTTTTGCCTCATACGGGTAAATGTCGCAGTGGGCACTTGGTAGTGTGGCGAGTACTTGGTGCATGTTACGGCAGCGGTCGCGGGTTCGAGTTGTGACCAGGTCGTGTATGTTTACCACGTGTGACCTACGGGAGAGAGAGACGTGTGGTACAGCGCGGCCTTTATGTGTGAGGGCCACAACATACACATACAAAAAATATATCTTTGATATTTATTTTATAGAAAACGTCATCAAACGACAAACTAGCAATTGGAGCTTTTTTTTACGACTACCGACGCTCAAGAACATCCACATCCACCCACAAACAGCACGAAACGCGACACTGAAGATATCACTTTACGGCAGTATTATGTGAGCGAGAGGTTCCTCCCCGGTAGTACCGGCCCAACTCTGTTGCATAGGAGGATGTACTACCTCCTCCTATGCAGCGTGGCACTACCTCTTCCTAAAATGTTCCCAAGATTCCAGTATATCTATTTTCTTCAATTTACATTGTGTGCAAATTATTATTGGACGCTTCAAGAGAGCAGACCGGTAGGTACTGCTGATGGGCGTGGGGCAGTTTCTTAAAATCAAGCAGAAATTAAGCCAATTTTAAAATGAAGGCAATCGCTGGTAAAAACCTCTTTTAGTCAGTTACTCGTTTTGTGGGGTGCGTAACATATCGTATATTTATAATAAAGTAAATACATGATTATCCATCTACGGCAAAGTACAATATACTTGTAAACCAATTATAAGCGACTGGCTAGAAAATGTAAGTTATGAGGAGGTTGAGAGAATTGTAATTAGCGCGCAGACGCACACGCACATGCACACGCACACACGCACGAACATGCACACGCACGCACGCACATGCACACGCACGCACGCACGCACATGCACACGCACGCACGCACAGGCACACTCACGCGCATACACACTCACACGCACGCACACACACAGTCACAACACAACAACAGACTCTGGCACTCGTCTCGCAACTCGAGGGCCTCTCCAACTAAAGTAAAAAACTGTGGGTAAAGCGGCTTCAAATTTAGATCAGTGAAAACATTTGTGTGTTGTTGATAAATAAATCTCTGGAGCCGTTTTATTAAAAGTCCAATTCATTGCCGTTGTCAATAGCCGGTCGTGTGCGGAGCGAGTTCTTAAGCTACTAATATGTAATTAGGCTAACTTGTGATTATGTCTTACATGTTTGTTTTCTGAGGAGCTCGTCTTCGAGTGTTGCTCTATTGTGAACCACACCCTAATATTGGGAGAACCCCGAGGTCGTTGTCTCGCAAAACTTGCTCCACATGTTGAGTTCCGCTAGATGTTGCCTGTCGCACAGTGCTGACCAGCTTTTATTGAGGTAGTGTAGCAAATAACTGTGTTAGATTGTGGGGCTTTTTCGTTTAGTTCGTTATTTAGGCAATTAATTAATTAAGCAATTCATTATACAACGTGTAACAAAAACCCAGTTGTTCCAGCAAAGGGCATAATCAGAAACGATATTCAATTCTAAAAATGCATGTCATTAATAATACCGTAGAACCTAAAAATACAAAATAAATGTTAAATCACTATGATATTATTATAATTCGTTAATTAATGTCCCGCAGGCCTGATAGGTTTGGTGGACCAATCACCGCATTGGAAATGTTCATGACCCCGAGTGTACCGACGGTCATGAACTCAGCAAGCAGCTGTGGTGCTTATTTTCTACCGGAAACGTTACCACGGTTGTAAAAGGAACAACAGGGTTTTTGTTACTTGTTGTGAACATATATATGTGAAGTCCTAAATAATCAGCTCTGCTGAGTTTATTTCGATGGTTTCAAGCTGTACCAAAGCATAGACGAAATATATACATCAACAATATACAGAAAAATATGTTGTATGAAAATAAACCAAAAATATATGACCAACTAGCGTCAACTCGAGTTCCACCCGCGGTACTTTCAACTGTTACAGGCGTTTGTACTGTCAATCCCGTATTTACCCCCGTTAGGGATGACGTTGTCAAAAATACTTTCTTGGCGTTCCCCTACACTCCCCAAGGATCAATTTTTCTTTTTGGACAATTGCAGCTTTTTCCGTTCTGTGGATTCGGCTGCACGTTGTCTGTGTGTAAGCCAGTCAGTCCAGCAGTCAAGGTACGTAACATATAACTTATATTATAATTAAAATGGTTTGACATTGTATAATAATCAGGAAATATACAGCCGTAACTCAGTTATAACGGCATCTAAAACAATAGCAAATTAAAAGCTTTATTCAGTCCAGACAATCGGAACCACTGCTTACGCCTCCTATTTTCATGTTTATAGTCGCCCCCAAAAAGGAGATCTCAATTAGATCTGTACTGTATGGGTATGTGTAGGTGTAACTGGCTTCAAAAAAGGACTAGTGCGGGGTTATATTATTTGTTATTCGTACATATAAGAGGACTACTGATCACTTGAGGGTGCTCTGGTAACGTTTTCCAATCCGCAATCACGCATTATACAGATACTTACAGTATCCGTGGAGAAAGCGGAGCTCTCGAGGGGTCCTTGTAGTAACAAAGTGAAAGTAAATCTACAGACCGTGATGCTGAATAATATTTAGCGAAATGGTAATTAAATACATGATATCGACAATTGTACAGACTCCATCATGTCACGAATAGTTTTAACTATTGAAATGTTCAGTACACGTGAGTTGTGGTGGATGTGTTGACTCTCTGTGTAAGCTGGCCACACCGGGTTACGGAATAAATATGAAGTGCGCCAGAGGCCCGTGCAGTTTTAAGTGACAATTATTCAAATACTTTTTATTCATTATAAACCACGATTAGCGATTTATATTTACCTGTAATTTCTGAGAATCGAGTCAGAAATAACCTCTGGCTTGTAAGTAATATAGCTCTACGGTCCGAGCAGACAAGGAAATATTGACAATAACGGTGTGGTTGACGTAATGCCTCCCCGTTACTGGCGATACAATCGCCAGGAGCCAAGGAACGGGTTCCGTAAATCGGTTCCGAATTACATAGACACTATCGACCCAGCAAGCGAAACCGGCGCGCGCGCAGCGTACGGCGTGCACAGTTTGCGAGCCCGCGCCGCGCCGACCGCCCGCGAGTGCGACGTCGACCTAGTGAAGTGATGAGACCTGATTGGGCCACTTAATTCATTGAGGAGGTCCCGACCTCTTTTACTGTGGCCCTTGTGATTTAATCCACAGATCATGGTGAATATGTTCATTCATTCAAATAATTTAGGCTTTGTAATTTTATTAATTAGTGCCAATTTAAGATTTTTCAAAGGCAAGGAGTATTTATCTCAGGAATGAGATGCGACGAACATAATTCATAAAGATAATTGAAACATCAAAATCTTTACTGTTAACTAAAAACAAAGCAAGTTAGTAGCCGCTTCTACAGTCGCACATCACTATCTGCTAAGTAGATTTTTGCCTACGGCTAGCCTAATTTTTTTCTTTCCAGCTAGCAATCGGGTTATTGCTTTTTTAATTATTTCTTTATTATTATAATTACAGTAATGGGAATAATGATATACCCTACTGAAATCCCTGTGCTGAGATCTTTAATTTGATACAAATATTGTAGTATTAAAAATAAATATCTTTTTTTCGCTAATGACTTCGCACCATTTCTTTATTTGACGAGCTTGACGATACTTTAATAAAGTGAAACCAGCAACCAGCGATTCTAGCGATATGAGGTACTAAATAATCTTTCATACATGTAAAAAAACCAGATATGTGCGAAAAGTAACTCTTCCTTTGCAGTCGGGCATTAAGACTTCCTCTTTCTCGAATATTAAAAAGGTACACTGTGTGCTGTTCAGCCTACTAGATACTTAATGTGTGCCTGTGTACTGTACACAATACACATGTCCGTACTCAACATCAAATGCGACACTATTACTGGACACTGATTGACACACCTCTCGCCACTTCCTCGCACCTAGTCATGACAGTTATTTGTTTTTATATTTTTCAACAAGTGAGTACAACTTTTAGTTTGTTACATGCCAGTTGCATAAACCTGATCTTCCTAACTGATTAGTGAAGAAATGACCAGTGCGTCTCTTATAGGCTGTAGCTCCTAAGTCATCTCTTAAAATACGCCACATGGTCCTAGGTGCTTACCTTAATTTCCCGAGATACAATCTCTTTTGCTTTCGGGCGGGATTTTTTCGAATTCTTTCCATTACTGCTTTGGCCATCTTTTTCGTACGAACACTACGTGGACGGGCAGATCTTTCTCTGTCACAAATGGAGGAAGTCTCATCGTACCTAATAATAGCTCTTTACACAAACATTTGACTAATATCAAGTGCATGGAGAGTTTTAAAAATTGCATTTTGCTCCATACCTATTTTGTGGAATGCAATCAATGAGTTTCTGTTCCCTTTATCACCCAGTCCATTTTAATATCGCAAAATATTGTACAATGTGTCAGCGCCAAAATTAGCTAACACAACGTACAATCTTATAAAAATGATAGATTCCAAATTCAAATGTAACAATTTTTTTATTCTTGATTGTAACAGTATTTACGGTCAGACTAAGTATATACTTAGCATTCGCCAGATTATGAAATGAAGATTTAAAGTCGGTTTAAATATGGAATCAAATAAAAAGTTAAAGTAAATTAGAGTACAGATATAGTTGCCACGTCACGGGCGGCGCTCGCTCGTCGCTCACGTAACTCCGGCGCGAAGTGAAGGCTTCGTCGCGTCGCATATCGGTTATGAGAGTGCAAACGAACACTCGCTGATGGAGGACTGCAACATCTCTGGTTGTTAGTGCGGGTGTTTAGCGACGACAGTGACTCACTAACTGCACCGACTGCTCATTTTCCGCCTATATAAATATAATAAAAAAATTTGGTATAGGGGGCAAACCAGTCATGGAATACTTTTCACTACCATCGACGTGCATAGACTTCTACATCATTGTTGTCATGCAGATGCGTTGCTATTCTTTCCTCCACCCCTTCAAGGAGCCACCGGCTACTCACAAACCGCACGCAACGCGACAGCTAAGCTGTCTCTTTCGGCAGTGTCATGTGAGCGAGAGATACTTCCCCGTTCGTGCCGACCCGATTCAGCTGCAATGGAGCGAGGCACTAGCTCCTACAAAATAATAATACTATAATATCGAAGCTATTTTTATATTGGTGCTTATGTAGGTCAATAGAAATAGACAATATGTATGTGGTTCTACCGCAATATTTCACACAACCTTTGTCTAAATACAAAGAATCATTTTTTCCCAAAGCTAAAATTCACATACCTCAATGATGTTACTAAGAGGTTTTCAGTTACTAAAATATTGGATTCATTTTGAAATTACTTGCAGCAATTGATCCTTGCCATATCTTTATTTTTCAAACCTGTAAGTGACATATCATTGATGTTTTATTCATAAGTCATGAAAATAGTAGTAGCCCCTGCAGCACTTCAGACGATGATGTAACGATTAATTTAAACTAAATGTGTTTATTTATGGGCAGGTTCAAAGGTTAGGAGAAAGTAATTCTAATGTGTGTTGTGTGTTTACTGGGCGTACAGTGCAAGATGTTCGTGGACGTTAGGGCAATAAACTTATCAGTCGACTTACGAGACTTCAGGAATGATGTTTCCTCCCGTCCTTCTTCTTCGCGACTTCGGGCTAATAAAACGACCTGTAAAAAATTGAAAAATCCTAATAACAAATTTTGATCTGACCCGGGACTCGAACCTAGGCATGTGCTTACAATTGAGGCACGTAGCAATAGGATACAATGTGACTCGATACATCACTGTGACCGTCTCGGACGCGGGCATACCCCGTACTTTGGAGTTGTATATTTACATAAACGGGGAGACACAACTCCCAAGAATATAATAGCATGTACATAAAGTGAGGATTTTTTTCGATTTCCATAAAAAGTCGATTGAGCAAACTGATATATTAATTATAACCTTACAGCGCATGCTAGTTGTTTAGAACAGTTTGTAATGTGAGTGTTCCATCATCAGAAGATCTCAGGTCTTCTTTATCACTATGTGAATAATTACGCAGACTTGGTTGCTAAGTGCTATAGACAACCTCTTACCAATCAAGTTCATGAATTTAATTGCTTAACCTCCGTTGGTAAAGACCGAGATCAGAGATAGCTAAAAGACCGACATCAGAGATAGCTAAAAGTTACAGAATCCGATAATCGTTCTGAAGCCAGTCAAAAATTAGATTTCTTTTCGTAACTCTATCCATTGTTATCTTATTGCGTGCTTGAAAAGAACACAAACAATGCATACTTATACATAATATACGGTCTCTCAGATGGTACAATGTCTTTCCATTGTTTAGCTTCTTGATGATTTAAATATTCCTAAAGTAAGCTACTTCACAGATCACAGATCTTGGAGGCTTTCTGTAGCGAAGTGCCATGTTGATAAATTACATCAATGACAATAGTTTCCAAATAAAGTGAGAGCGAACAATATAAGAGCGAGTAGGACTTGGATACGAAGGGTTCCGTAGCATCAAACAAAAAATTTGCAAAAAAAATCCCGAATGCTACTTGAAAAAAAGAAACAAAGTTACTACAGTTTGGTTCCATTATGTATCAACAAGATTTTTGTCAAGATTTTAAATGTGTCCCGACAGTAGAAGCGCTCTTTTTGCATTTCAGTTAGCAGTCGGGTTTTTTGCTCTTTTATTAATTTATTTTTTAATTTTTGTTAAATTAAAACTACAAGTTATATACATGTTTGAAATCCTAATTTAAATCTGTATAATTTAATACCCAACTTGATGTATGTATTATGTAAGAAAAATTAAATGACACCTGAAACTTGCTGTAGGAGGGAAAACAAAAATATACATACACACGAACTGTCCAAATATCTAACACTACAAAATCGATTTTTTACAAAACATTTTTTTACTGTTTTTATTGCACTTATATAATCTGATTTTTTTAGTGGAGATGTGTTCCCACTAAAAAAAACTATTTACCAGTTCAGCAGCCAATATTTCACGAAGTATTAGAATATAAAAATATATTTTTGAAAACGTCACGTCAACACTACTTAAAAATCTGTCCAATGACACCCCACACTCCTGTGCCTTCTCCAAAATTTTTACTCATTTACATGTATAGACTGCTACCCTTAACAGTTTTATTTTTAAAAGTGATACAGACATGACGAAATTATAAGGGTTCCTTTTCATACCCCTTGGCTAGGGAACCCTAAAATCTGCGTGTCTCTTATAACGGCGAGCGTGGCGACCAATTGTCCATTGTTTAGGTTGACAATATCTTAAATGTGTTTTTTTGTGTGAATTTTTTTCTCGCGCATAAATGTAATGTTTCAAGGTTTGGTTCACAAGGCTATGAAAAAAGAAGTTATTAGCGCTAACAAGCAAATAGTGCAACAAATTACATATATTATAGAAGATTAGTATTGTCATGTCTCTTTTGAGCTTTATAATATAACTTGGAGACCGCCCCGGCTTCGTACGGATATTTTACAAAATATGGCAAAAATTATAAATTTTTACTTCCGTCTTGTAAACATGATACGTTACCATGACAACAAATTAATTTGTGACAGAACGTCAATAATTCATGTAGCTATAACATTTATACAAGGAATTTTTTCACAAGTTTTTCAACATTGTCGAAATTGCCATATTGATCTCCAAAGTTTAAAAAGTGTTATAAAGTCAATGTTCATCAGAGATGGTATTTTAAGACCGGTCCGGCGCCTATTCAATGCAAACAAACAAACCAACACATTAAAAAAGTTATGGGCTCAGTTCCGACAAACGTTGTTCGATATCGTAATAGGTGTGTGTGTCAAATTGTGTGTACAAGTGTACAAGTGTACAAGTGGACAGGTGTACAAGTGTACAAGTGCACAAGTGTACAAGTGCACAAGTGTACAAGTGCACAAGTGCACAAGTGTACAAGTCCTTCTTTATATAAATATAGAGGATGGCCACGTTACATGCAAGTAACGAATGATGATATCTAACAGGGACAATGTCAGCCCAGTAACACAGCGTCGTGCGCGCTACACTGAGCTGACACGTGACCATCTCCGCTAGCACTGGGCACATTTGCAGGGCCCTCTGTAATCTCTTGATGTAATCAATTGCGCAGACATCATAGTTTATGTCTGTGACATTATAAACTACTTGTACTAAACTCGTTTACCAATGATCTAATTATAACATTACGAGTACTTACTATCAGGGGATGTATCTCACGTTAACTCGTTTACCAATGATCTAATTATAACATTACGAGTACTTACTATCAGGGGCTGTATCTCACGTTAACTCGTTTACCAATGATCTAATTATAACATTACGAGTACTTACTATCAGGGGCTGTATCTCACGTTAACTTGTTTACCAATGATCTAATTATAACATTACGAGTACTTACTATCAGGGGATGTATCTCACGTTAACTCGTTTACCAATGATCTAATTATAACATTACGAGTACTTACTATCAGGGGATGTATCTCACGTTTACGCGAATGCTACTCATTACAATGAAACGACTGACGGATCTCATCGGGGCTTATTTAATTATTTGACTTGCCTGACGTTTTCAGTTATAAAACCTGTTCCTATTTTTTCGTGCCTGGACTAGTGCTGTGGAAGCGAAGAGAAGCCCAATACGGCTTTATCGGATTGCTATGTGAGTCTGGCGGTGAGACTCCTGAGACTGAGATCGAAAGAAGGACCGACCCCCTCCCCCTTTCTCGCTGATGGGAGAGATGCGTCCAGATATGAGAGTGATTGTATCAGCAAATTTAACTATTATTATCATGGCCAGAGGGATCGGGATGTCCGTCCTTTCCCGACTAAAGCTAAAATGCCTTCGGCGAAGAGAACTCGAGTTCATTTCTCCATCGTGCGAACCAGTCACCTAATGCAGTGATGGCCCGCTGGACATTCACGTGGGATAGCCTGACAGACCTTAAACTCGTATTATACAGGGTGGTATCGTCTGGGACCATCTGTAGCTCTATTCTGGGATGGTATGGTATATCTCTCGTGTACGGGCTCTCTTTTATCCCCAACACTATGTTGGGGATAACAGATAGCTGTAGGGGGCTCCGGCCTGGAGGGGGCACGAAGAGGATACTGTGATCACCACCCGATATCTAAAGTCCCGGTGAGATATGTATGCACTGGTGATAGGTACTAGCCTGTCCGGAATTTATAAACGACATAGTTTACAAATCGGCCTGATTTTCTATTTTTTGATACTAAGCTAAGATTTTCTTGATACTAAGCAACTCTCATAAACGAAAATTTTGAGAAATAAGAGATTTAATGTTTTAAAATATTCGTAAGTTTTATATTTGCTAGTTAGTGGTCAAGTATCAACAAAATAAAAAATGTATACCCACTCGAAGACATGTGTTTGGCACCTAAAATAATACATTCTGCGAAAGGTCGTGCATCGCGAAGAAGTAAATAAACAAAATCGAGGGACAGGGTAACATAGAAGGGTTTTGAAATTGCCCAGATGCTCCTCATAAGTGTACCAATAAACTCTCTTTTATAATCATCGTCAAAACAATGTGTAAAGTAAACCTTTTTAGTTATTGGTCCGCGGTACACAGCCGAGCGCGGCGCCGGCCGCTCAATTGGTACGGACTCGTTGTTTTTGCTTCATGTTTTTACACGAGCATGATAATTAAAGGCCACGCATTTGTTGCCGTTGAAGAATGTTAATTTCATATTCAAAAATATCTCGTTAGTTTTCTCAAGAGCCAAAATGCCGTTTAACTTTTCAGAAAATGGTCAGTAAGAAAAAAACAATTGAAGAAATGTCGTTGTTTTTGGAAGATATATCAATACTGAAGATAATTCTGTGAATAATTCTTGGTGTGAAAACTTATCGTCTTAAAACATGCTCCCATAAACTTATAATATCACTAGCTGTATCCCGCGGCTTCAGTCACGTAAAACATATTCAATTTTTTGATCTGGCCAGTAATGTTTGCATCAATACACGTTCCGTTCTCCCACATTCACAAGAGAAAATAGATCAACATGTAAAAATCCTGTTGGGACATGCTCTGGTGTCGATTATAAGTACACGCGGGGCCAAGTCTGTGGAATATCTTCCACTACAGACTTACTACTACACTACTACAATAGGTTTTGTAGTATAATGTGGAAGTGTACCGTAGATGTACCCCGTAGATTCAGCCTCTTAAATTTATTCCAGGGAACAAATTTTTTCGGGATGGAAAACATAAACCCTTTTCCAGTAGTTTTTGCGTGAGAAAGTAAAAAATTATACAAAGTTTTGCGTTTATATTAAAATAGGGTCCTACAAAGCAGGCCAAAGCCTCGTTGATTTCTATACTAGCTCAAGGGTCATCAGGTTTCGTAATGTGTCTGTTGTTTTTAGATGTTAACATTGCATGTGGCAGTGGCACTTATAGACGCATGCATGTTTGATAATGCTTAAGCACTAAGCCATAAGGCACAACATCACGTAGCAGGTAGCACAAATGGGCATCGCGTAGAAAAACAGGCTAGCCGCTAGAGCACTTCCGTCGCACAAGTGTTCTAGTATCTAGTTTCTTTATCTGAAAGAGATTGCCTGTGCCCCTTCATTGTCCACTCTCTCCCGTTGGACCGCTCGGAGGCGCACACGAAACGATTCGCGACTGCAACCGTCAGCGCTGTGCCTGACATCAACAACACTTGGACTGTTCCTGACATCAACAACACTTGGACTGTGCCTGACATCAACAACACTTGGACTGTTCCTGACATCAACAACACTTGGACTGTGCCTGACATCAACAACACTTGGACTGTGCCTGACATCAACAACACTTGGACTGTGCCTGACATCAACAACACTTGGACTCCGTTTTTAACATCTGTGGCTCCTGCTCTTGAATGCTTGAGCGGTAAAATCATATTAATCACTTCACTTTTCTGTTATAGAATGGGGCGGCAAACGATCGGAGCCTTTTTACAACTACCGACGCCCATGAGCATCCACATAACTACCATCCCTATGCATTGCCCTCCTTTCACCAAATGGGCCACCGGATACTCACAAACCACACGAGACGCGACACCTAAGAAGTCACTTTACGGCGGTATTATGTGAGCGAAAAGTCTCTCCGGTCGTGCCGACTCAATTCCGCCGCAATGCAGCATGGCATTTACCTCATGCTAAAAATAAATAATTAACGCGTTCAAATAATGCGTAAGAACGACAGGTGAAAGGTTAACACAATAGATGTAGGATGTAAGTACCGAGGAATACCAAGACTGATGTGAAAGGTTAACACAATAGATGTAGGATGTAAGTACCGAGGAATACCAAGACTGATGTGAAAGGTTAACACTATAGATGTAGGATGTAAGTACCGAGGAATACCAAGACTGATGTGAAAGGTTAACACAATAGATGTAGGATGTAGGTACCGAGGAATACCAAGACTGATGTGAAAGGTTAACACAATAGATATAGGATGTAAGTACCGAGGAATACCAAGACTGATGTGAAAGGTTAACACAATAGATGTAGGATGTAAGTACCGAGGAATACCAAGACTGATGTGAAAGGTTAACACAATAGATGTAGGATGTAAGTATCGAGGAATACCAAGACTGATGTGAAATGACCACACTGATCGGGTACTAATCGAAGGCGGGTCAGAAGTCTCCGCACCCGGCGTGTTTGTTGACAGAGGATAATTAATGCGGTGGAAGCGCGGCAGAACTGTGAACTGGCGTGAAGGTGTGTCGTTGTTGTTGACTCGCTTATAGACCAAGATGTCGGGGCCACCAGAAACTAGGTCCTCAGTTTCCGATGCTACCTCACGTACTCCTAGGAGGGTACCTATAGGAGACGCACTCTACGTGTCGATTTCTACTTTATGCTGCCTACATTTGCAACGTTCGGTACAAAAAGGGCAACAACATGAGTACCTATCCGATCTTAAATGAATTGCCGAGTTCATAATCAACCGAGCTACTGTTTGACGTCGCCTTTTTGATTAATTTTCTCCACGGGCTGTTGTTGTTAATTGCCGCTTTACGCACTGCACTTATCGCTCTTAAATGTGCTGGTGCGTGCGTCAGCGTGCGCGCACGCGTGCGACGCCCGCCAGTGAGCGTGCTGCTCTGACGATGCTGTGGTGTGAGAGCGCGACCTGCGACGTCTCCACGTGTATTTTTTAAAGACTGACTCAATGAAATTGTGCTATAGCAAGGGTATATTCGATTACAGTAGATTTAATAACTACAGGTATATGTCACAACGGCGTAACACATGTGGAGGAACACAAATATGCAATGCGATGCAAACAGCAATGTTATTTTCTAATTTTTCCATAAAATTTGTTAGAGTAACTGGTTAGTTGGCTGTAGAACAGTATTCCACTGCTGGACATCTTCACAGAAATCTGTGAGGGTTAAGGGCATCGAGGCGGACCTCATAACCCGGGTACGATCGCAAGGGGACGACTATCCCCTCGGTAACGGGGCCGCAATAATTTGCGGGTTCGCCATCATGGCTTTGCGGTGTGTTGTCGGAGCGCGGAGCTCGACGACTATTCAGAGCGCGAAGCTCGATGAAAGATCGGAGCTCGGAGCTCGTCGACAGTTCGAAGCACGGAGCTCGACGACCGTTTGGGGCGCTAAGCTCGACTGTTCGGAGCGCGAAGCTCGACGAATAATCGGAGCGCGAAGCTCGATGACTGTTTGGGGCGCTAAGCTCGACTGTTTGGGGCGCTAAGCTCGACTGTTTGGGGCGCTAAGCTCGACTGTTCGGAGCGCGAAGCCCGACGACTGTTTGGAGTTTGTCTTAGAACAGTATTAGAAAACTGTAAGGGGTAGCCCTATTTCTGCTTTGCCATCGAGTGGTACTGACACGTCTGAGGTGGTAATTCTCGCTCACATGACACTCGTAAAGTGACAGCTGTGTCGCGTTACGTGCGTTGCGTGAGTCTCCGATGACCTGTCGGGGAAAATTTTTGAAACGCAATACATGTCAATATTGTGAGGGTTTTCGTGGGCCTGAATAATTTCCGACTGTACGATTTCTTATAGGTAGTGGCTGTATAAGATTATCAATTGTCTAATGACATAATACAGACTGTCTAGCCTGTAAAATTGCAATACTTACCTTGACAAAGAATAATGACAAACATTAAAGAACCTCTTCCAAGTAGTGGTCGACCTTGTCAACAATAGGCTCGGAGTTTCTTATACAACACTTACTTAAACAATCGCGACGTTTTATTTATTTTACTGATGCCACGGTTACAGAGAGATCTTTTAAATTATTTACTTGTATGTTTTAAAGGATAAATAAAATTAAAAGAACATATATAATTTCTCTTCTCGGTGTTGCATAGTCCACTACCGTGCGCTTTAAGGGTGGTTTCCTCGCGTGTACGACTTCTCAGTGGATTCAGCTGCCCCTCGATATCTCGGAACCGAGGACTCATTCTAAACTCGTGGACCGGCCACACAACTAGAAGAAGAAAAAAAACTACAGGGAAACCTCTGTTGTAGCAGCTGTCTATGGGTGTTGGAGATCCCCTGCCTGTCACATATCATATATAACAAACTGAGCCGACTGGTACTCATGTAATAATTAAACTTCATCAAGAGGCCTCGTAATACAACACATTCATACAAAAACCCGTTACAAAAATATAAAAGCGTCCCACTAACTACTACTAACTCACAAACGCTAATTCTTCAAGAAAGGTGAACAGACCTTGATATCAATCTCACTACAAAATGTTGACTTCAGGAATGACCCCATTTATCAAAATCATTAATATCATTCATCATCAACATTTGTCAGCTTTTCTTTCCTCGCTACACATTTTTCTTAACAGTTGCGGTTTTTTTCTTATGTAAAGTATACGGGCATAACAAATGAGTTGGACTTAAATAAAAAACATATTGTTTATACTATTTCCGTAAATTTGTGAAAATAGTATAAACAATATGTTTCCTATTTAAGTTATAAAATGAATTTCCATCAAGAAGTGACAATACACTCTATCAACTATAAATGAGTTGAATCATTTTAGTAACTTGATAGCTACCGCCAATAAACATCCGCAGACGTTATGTTGTGGCGTTGCCAACATTAGCTTTTATCAGTCTTCAGTTGTGAGGTATAAGTAACTCTTAGGGAAAATTTCACGTACTCGGGAAACATTACGTACGAAATACATATAAAGTCCTCCTAGGAACCGGTGACGAAGACTAACCGCAATGACGGCCCTTCCTGCAGCGATTAGCCCTTAGTGAGGGAAAAATATACGAGCGCACAAGTGTGTGGACGGACACAAGTGCACTTCCTGTCCTCTCAGCCCCTCCTGCGAGGGGACGGCTAACCGACACAACCGGAGAGATTTAAAGTGCTTACGGGGTGTCACACCGCACTTTTGAGTCGGAATTACCTGACTCTGGAATCTGATTAGATATTAAACCTGAGTAACATATTGTGGACCGAGCGACATGGACGCGGCGCCTCACGAGCTGTGGTTGTACATACATGGCTCACCTCTACACCATGAGGCAGTCTATTTATACAAAACTACCGATCCACCCTGGCTTCGCTCATGAATAACAGGGCCCGGACATTTACCTTAACAAATTATGCAATAAAACTTTCCTCGAGAATGCTCCATCCCTTGGTGAAAAGCGCATGAAGAACCATTCTGTAGTGTTTGAAAAATCTATCGCAACTGATAGGGACTCATACTCGCAGATCAACCTCTCGTCCGGCTCATACTCGCAGATCAACCTCTCGTCCGGCTCATACTCGTAGATCAACCTCTCGTCCGGCTCATACTCGCAGATCAACCTCTCGTCCGGCTCATACTCGTAGATCAACCTCTCGTCCGGCTCATACTCGTAGATCAACCTCTCGTCCGGCTCATACTCGCACATCAACCTCTCGTCCGGCTCATACTCGTAGATCAACCTCTCGTCCGGCTTATACTCGTAGGACATACAAGGTCAACTCAGTATTTTTTCACTGCCTGTTTTCAAAAACACGTTTCACAACGTCTATATCAGTAACAACAAAATGCATATCCGTAACTTATATCTCCTTTCTCTTGTTGAACGTGTCTAGCGGCTTTTTTTGCTATAAAAATGTTTTTTATTACATCTTGACCATGCGTCATTTATGGTCCGAATCAAATGCGAAAAAAAGACAATAAAAAGGCGGTCGTTTTGGCCTGCGCTCAACTTTAGAAAGTGGATCCGCGCTGCCCCCGCGCCATATACTTATGTTGTCGCACGTCTACGTACGCATGTTCGAACTCCTGTTTTTTGCAGATACGTCGGTGTATTTTGGCCGCTGTGTTGGTGTGGAGTGTGGTGGAAGCCTCTACGTCACCTAAAAGCTTTCTGCAAACTTTCACATTAGAGGAGCTGGTACCCCTACAGCATGACTTCTTCCCGTCCAGACTATCGGCCGAATGGGTCACAGGTGAGCCAGAGTACACTATGATTTGATTCGGCTATGCTCAAGGAGACCTAATTTCGTACACGCCTTGTTTCCATTGCTGTTGGTTGTATGAAAAACCCATTTACCTAAAAATTTTGATTACCATTTACTTAGATTCTAAATCGGGCTGGTACGACCGGGGAGGTACCTCTCGCTCACTACTCAATATGATACCGCCACAATGTGACAAACGTGACAACAAGATTCGTGTGGTTTGTAAGTTACCCGTGGCCCATTACAAAGAAGGGTAACACACACAAAACTGTATAAATATATTGTACGGATGTTTATGGGTGTCCGGCGCCTTTTGATGACCACCGGTCATCAAAAGGCGCCGACTGCTCGTTTGCTTCTTTAGGCCGGGATTATTCCACGGGAAACAGGATAATGAGTTGTTTTTCAAATCGCTGAATAATTCTATCGACTTGAATCCAAATGATATGAAATCAACATAATATTTTTCAAAATTTTATGTTGATTTCATATCATTTGGATTCAAGTCGATAAATTCATTGAACAAAAATAGAAATGTAGCAATAAAGAGACCAAAAGTCACTATAAAACACCTGGCAAGCCTCGCAGAGGTATGTTGTATATTACATATATAAACCAAGCAATAATTAACTAAAAATGAGATATGGCAAAGTAATGACGCTAACCAGAAATAGAACACATGACACATAGTTACAGAATGATTTGTTGTTCCAAGTTCTAAAATAATAATAATTTCTTGTTCCAAGCCACGCATTGTGTTACGCGTAATCATGTTACTGGTGATCCCCGAGGCGGGAGCGGCCCGAGTCGGCCTACAAATGAACTCTCGCGGTAGTCTCCTCCGGAGACCAAGTGCTCATTATTATTATTATTGTAAGCACATCTCTTAAATCACAGATTTCCAGCTGTAGACCGCCAAAGGGTTATTATGAAGGTAAATACATGAGGTTCCCATTATTCTCAACTGGGACGTAAGTGACGTGGTTTGTGTGTAGATACGGAGTACGTGGTGGTGGAGCCGGACGCCGTCAGCAAGCACGACGCGGCCACCGGCAACTTCGTCACGCTGCTGGACCAAGAGGAGTGGGTGAGACAACTTCAGCTTTACGATTTCTTTCATAGTATTGGTTGGCAAACGAGCAATCGGAGCCTTTTTACGACTACCGCCCGCCGCCCATGATTATCCGTTAATCACTATGCCGATGCGGTCTCCTCTTTTGTTCCAACCCTCGAATGGGCCACCGGATATTCACAAACCGTACGATACGCGACACCGAAGATGGCACTTTACTTTTGCATCATGTGAGCGAGAGGTACCTCCCCAGTCGTACCGTATGGCACCATCTCTCACTAAAACTTTACGTACATCATTTCCACTCATGCAACCCGTATCTTAATACACGGATAAAACACAAGATTAGGAAGTAGTGTCAGTATGTGTGCGCGAAACATATTAACGCATTTGGCAGAAATTAGTTATGTAACATCTACAACATTAACATAATCTGCTTAATTAATTAATAAAATGTTTTGTTCCAGAGAAATTTGAGCGACTATACGTTTTCAAAGTTCTCGAGCGATCTAAAATATCTGATGCTGGTCAACAACCTACAAAAGGTAATTATTGCATTATTTATATTAAAAAAATACTATATGGATATTAGTAGCGTGATTCGATCACAGGCTTTTATTCTCTCTATTACAACACAGGTGCAAAAAAAAACACCTATCAGGATGCTGTTCTGTTAACACACAAGTGTTTAACTGATATAGTTTACGCTAATGACGTAGTTCTTAATACAGTTCCGTGGGCCGTGACCATGTCCGCCCAAAAGTCTCTGAAACTGGAAGGGAAAGTAGAAGGTATGTTGTAATTCCGGACCATGTGTAGATCCAGCGCCGCCCGCAGCGCACACGCCGCCCGCGCCTGCGCGTGCGCTGCGGGCGGCGCGTGCCGTGCGCGAGGTGGCCGGTGTGGAACGACGGAGCACTCGCTTTAGCAGAGATACTGTCAGGCCGTCATGTGCCACTCTGTTATATTTTCATAGCAACTCGCGACATAGCTCATACAACTGGTCACTGGAGGCTCCGTCTGTCTAAAGGCGCACCGCGAATTTGATTCATCTTTTTCACATTTTGCACAAAGAAGTTGTCTTATTAATATAAAAACGTGCAATATTCAATTAATTCAATGATTTTTTTATATATCTATATATAAAAACAGGCTCAAAAATGGTGCAGTTATTGACAAAATTACCATAAAAATCGTATGTATTATAGAATATAAAATATACTATACAGAGGCGTGTCTAAGTTATGTGAATGGCGCAATCAGTTTGGGCCTAGTTCCCACTTGTACGAGTGACATTCGCATCTCAACTCGGGGCGCTTGGAGATTTTAATGCTATTCAAGAACGACCTTCTTACAAACGCGTGACGCTGAGGTAAGCTTACAATTAGAACGGGCCGGAGAGGAAAGCAGCTCGTGTCCAGTGTCAGGCGTCAGCGACGCCGCGCATCTGGAATGAACACCTTCAGATGGACGGGACTGAGACAGACACGACATAACCGCGGTACAGCGTAAACTGCCATATTGAGAACGTTGCGCCGAGCGTGAAATGTCTCATTTCTCTTCACAACGCGAGCCTTACATACGTTATGGTAAGGAGCTATAGTTATAGCACGGCGCCACATGTTGCAAACTGTTTTGCTCGGGCTCTCGTACATGTTCCCTCCACAGCCACACGCCAGCCGCGGCTGGCGGTGCTGAGGATGTGGACGTGCCCGGTGGGTTGCGTGCTTGAGGATAGCTCGACGAAAACAACAGTTGCTGTCATCTATGACTCGGGCAGATTTAAGCTGTTTGTAGCGGCCGACGCGCCGTGAGGGCGAACAAGTTATTCTGTTGTATTTACGCCTGTCCCTGAGAGCCTTAACTAGAGCGCCAGAGTGCGCGCGGCGTGCGCGGCAAAGTGCGAGTTCAAGATTGAATTAAAATAAATATTTTAATAAGAGTGAAACGCAAAGCTCTTCTGATCAGTGTTCAGCACCTGTTTCATATGAAGTGCTCAGATACGGGAGGAACAGGTGTTCACTTAGATACGGGAGGGACAGGTGTTCACTTAGATACGGGAGG
>JAFELO010000481.1:8966-37047 GCA_017140195.1 Eumaeus atala
AGATGCTCGAAAAAAAATGCATGCAATAATATTTCGATAATATTTATGTACTAATAATCATATTATTCCGCACCTACCTGAAGAAGCCTTTGTTCCAACGTGTTTACGATGGTCCCATTACTACATTTTCCCTCCATCCCCGAATATTCTTTGTAGTTCCATTACTACACAGTGTTTCAAATAAGATTACCTACAGTGAAGACATTACCCAGGAAGAGGTAGTGCCATGCTGCATAGGAGGAGCGCCATGTACTACAACGGAATTGAGCCTGCATGATCGGGGCAGTCTTATAGTTTCAACGGGCTCTTCTTCTTCAGGAGTTCCAGTTTTCCAAAGAAAATGACACACTATATAATAACGGTTAATTTACAGAGGTAACCTGTACAAACAGTGTCTCCTTATACAGACAACTTTTTCAGATTTTGACTCCACTAATGTTTCTTTATCGCCCCATCACTTTTGTTTTTGAAAAATATTAAATTTACAGACTCATCTCTTTATATAGATATAATGAATCACATTAGCGTAAGATAAAAGAACATTACATATCGACTTGAAAAAAGTCATTCTGAAGATATAAAACAGGAAGGTAAAATCCTCCTGAAAGGAGGAATTTCCGTAATAATTAAGCTCTAGCAGGCGTGTACGTGTATTTTTCATTTTTACATTTTCATAGCTTCCAAGTATAAAGGGAATATAAATTAAAATAAGTAACACCCCAAAGACAATTTAGTATAATAATGGGAAAACATTTTACGAAACCGCGACAAACGAAGCCCAATATATATCGCAGCCACAACTTTTAATTACGGCAACTTTAAATGTCGTCATTTCTCCGTAGATATTTCAGCTGCTGTAGTAAAGTCATTGAGTAAATTAAATAGAGTAGGAACTGGAAGTTTTCTACGTATATAGCACCGAGCCGTTTAAGAGATGCTTACATCGAGTAAATCTAATTGAAATACCTAGCGCTTACATCAGACGGCTGAGGTTTCTTTTCAAGTTTGTTCGACGAGATTTCACATAATTAAAATTTAATTTTAATTTAAGCTTTCATAGGAGACGTGTCCGATCTGCCATATGACGAGCCACAGATTCGTAGCTCATTGAAAGAGAGGACGAATATTTGGATGGATGATGACAGTTAATGTCATGTTTTCAAAAATAATAAGTGACTGTTAATAGCAATTTCATTTGTCTACCAATGAAATTACTATTAATTCTATCCTCATCTATTCTATATTTTTTTGACATCAAGACACTAGACAGACAAGTAACAGTTTGTAATAGGCAGTGTAATTTTTTAAATTATATAGGGGATAGACGAAATCTCGTAGCCTTTTTACGACAACTGACGTACATGAACATCCGCATAATTACTGTTCCGATGCATAGTCTTCATCGGGGAGGCCCATTGGCCCACCGGCTACTCACAAGCCGTACAGAAGACGGCACCGATGAGATGTCACTTTACGCCGGTATTATGTGAGCGAGATTTACCTTCTCGGTACACTACCACGTTCAAAAATGCAATGCTACATTGCAGCGAAATTAAACCGGGGGATATTATGTTTATTTGTTTAGTAAATTTATGTTATTTAAGTTAAAGTAATGTAAACTTGATATAAAATTAGCTCTCAAATTTAAATATTTGAATATCAAAATATAAAATATTATTGGAGTTTCAATGTCATATTAACTTTCAAAAGACTAAGTTGTTTTTTCAATTCCATTAATATATAGCTCAAGAATTTGATTGTTTGAATCTACCCCCAAAAATGTACCTTAACGAGCCAAATTTCACAACATCCCTTGTTATTCAGCAACTACCCCCTAAAACCACTTGTAGTTGCCGATATTTTGTGAGGGGTGAATGAGCGAGTGACGTTTCGCTTTTATATTGTATAGGCACATTATTGTTGACTGCCTCGTGATGTAGTGGTAAGCATCTTCAACCACAGTCGTGTAAGGTCCTGGGTGCGAGGCCCGGCTCCCAATGTGTTATTGGGTTTCTTCAATTTGTAACAAGAGTCCGAAGTCGGGAAGTTAGCGGTGTTACACCCAGTGCCACGGAGAGCACTCTAAGGTGCCGGTTTTGCGCTTGATCTCTCTCCGGCCGAGTCAGACTACCTACCCATTGGAATGGGATAACGAGGGAACCGGAGTGCAGGGGACCCTCACCGGGAGCTGCTCTGCAGACCGGAGAGGCGAGGGTCAGGTTGAGCACCCACATTATATCTGGGGCTCAACATTGGACGGAGGGGTGGACCTTCGGCCCTCACTTCGCTGTGGTGGGACCGAAGGTCGTGAAGGCAGCGAGTGCGCTAGGCACATTCCTCCCGAACCTCGGAGGATGCAGTGCCGCTAACATGCAGCTGCACTCCGGTGTTTGTCGGAGTATGACGATGTACGGTGCTCCGCTTTGGGCGGATCCTCTCACTGCGAAAAATTGGGCCCATCTGCGTTCTGCGCAGAGAACCGCAGTTAGGTCGATCCGGGAGTACCATACGGTATCGTGGACTGTAGCGAGCGCCCTAGCCAGGGATCCCCCTTGGGAACTAATGGCGGAGGTTCTTGTCGAGAGCTGCTCCTATGTCTCGGATAGGAGAGCTCTCGGCCTAAGCCCCACGCATGACGAGATCCTACAGATTCGCCGGTTAGTGCATGTGGCGTTAATGCAGAGGTGGGGTGAGGACCTGGCGCAGCAGCCGTACGGTAGAGAGATAACGGCTGCCTTGCACCCGGTTCTTCGTCACATTTTCATGGTGCCTGTGCCGCAGAGCTTAAAGACTAACGTCTTCAACAAATGAGATCTTCCCGTGATGACCTATGGGGCCAAAACATGGCCTCTTAATATAGGACTGTTCCGCAAGTTTACGGTAGCTCAACGGGCTATTGAACGTGCTGTGGTACGTTGGGTGTTTCTCTGTACGGCAGAATAAAGTAAAAGTCATAAGGAAATCATCAAACGAAGTCATAAGGCAAAGAACTAAAATATTCGATATCACGCGACGAATAACCTCGCTGAGGTGGCAATGGACTGGTCACCCACCCAAAAGAACTGGTGGTGGCTAGTAAGGTTCTGGAGTGGAGATCGCGCTTTGGAAAACGACGTGTTGGTCGGCCATTCACCAGGTGGAAATAGATCTCCGTGATGATGGTGATGATGATGGTGATGATGAATATAAAGCAGAAGAGCCTGTTTTATTTGTTTCAACGTGCTAATCTCAGGAATTACTAGACTGAATTTAAAAAAAATGTGTTGAATAGCCCATTTATCGAGGAAGGCTTACAGGCTATATATAACATGATGCTACGACTAATAAGAACGGACTTCCGGGAAACCGCGTGGTAAAACTAGTAGCTTTTGCGAGAAATTTAAAAACACACAATCTTTTCCTTTTGCAATATAATGATTCCACTATTGTCAAATAATATGGTAATATTTGTCTTTAAAGCGAAATTAACTAATTATTCCTTATTTTAACTAATTTATTACATAAATTAACTAAAAAAGTAAATAAGTAAAAGTTCACTAAAAACTTTGAACGATTTAACTCGGAATAGTGACGCATCGAGTAATTAATGTGTGTGCTCGCCGTTAGAGGATATTATTCGTATGCTAACGTTTAACCGGGATTCATTTGGGTCAAACAAACGCATACATAAACTGTCCAATTTGGTATCGCAGACTAATTCAGAATCAATAATTGAATCTATTTGGCTACTGAATTACAAGGAAATTTTGCAATCAGTGCCAGAAATGGCATTTCTGTTTACATTCCATTTGCTGTGTTCGCTCAGCAACGTACTGGCATGTCTAGTTTTCCGGTACCTGTATACTTATAACTGATATAATTAAAATTTTAACAATTTAATTTCACATAAATGTTACCATTATCGTTTTTGTCCTCCATTGTCACGCCCGTGTTCGTACCATTGGGGAGATTCTTGAAGTACTACAGGAAAACTACTTAAATCATTGTTACTTAATCACTACAAAATTTGTTTATGTACAATCAAAGACTCCTTACAATGACAGTTCAGTATGAAATCGTGTCTTGATATTTTTGTAATACATTGTTTTTAGTGTATAACTTGTTAAGGTCCCTGTGATTCACTTGCTCAACCAGGGCGGATAGTAATGAATAAATAATACACTTAAAATGAGTTGAGAGGTGTCAAGGGACACCCAGATGGAACTAAATTGACGGAGTTAGGTAAGTAGAGTGTACAATTTTTCCAATAGCGTAGAAAGTAAGTAATTTTATCATTAAAATATCTACTTCTCAACTCCATCAGAAATATCCCAAACTACAACAAAAGACCGTTAGGATTCATTATTTATTATATATTATGTACATGAAAGCTTATACAAAGCTTAAGAAAATAAAAATAATCGACACGACACTTTTTTCAATTTCAAAGAAAAATAGAAAGACTAGAGAGGTGGGGGGGGGGGACAATAGAAAAAGTGTCGTGACAGCTTTTCGTCTGATTTTTTTTCGTCTAGCCTCCTTCGCAATACGCGATAAGGTACTTCATTTCGAAAATTATATGTTAATGATGTTAGTGTTAACATCATAATTATGGTACATCACGTAAAATATGTACACAAGTACACGCAAACGATACTTAACATAGATAATGATACATCTTCATTGTGATAAAATTGTGCCAAACTAATTGAGAATATCCAGATGAAAGGTATTTTAAAAGGATTGCCACAAGCAAGTGATTTGAGACATAAAAATCATTTTCTTTGGTGTAATGACTTAAAATGAGGGGAGGAGGGCAGGCGGGCAATGCATCCCCATTACAATAGTGTGAATGTCTATTGGTGTCGGTAGTCGTCATTAGGCTACAATTGCTCGCTTGCATTTTTTTTACATTTATACAAAACACATAATACTGCACTCTGAAAAATTATGCAAAAAATTTTAAACATTAGATAATAATTAACTAGTCCGTTTAATCTAAATTTAAAAATTTTTGTGCAATAATTTATTTATACACTAATGATTGGTAGAATACCCAGCCTAACATCGTCGGCCGACACAAGAGCTCTGGAAGTGACAAATGCTCTTATGTCTGAAGAGCCAGAATATTTAAAAATAGAGTTGTCAAATCTTCGAACGGAGCTTGAAGGAGCGAGTATAACACCCGGCTGCGACCGGAGCGACGGCACAAATACCATTGGTAGCACCAGATGAAATCCCCAAACCGGTACCGGCGCCTGTCGAGTTAGAGGAGGGTTGGACGGAGGTGGTGAAAAATAACCTGGCGCGCAGGAGCGGGGTATTTCTTACGCTGGCGTCTTAGCCGGAGCCAAAAGGAAGGTGGATTTGGCTACCCTTGAAATCCCGGCGGTACGTTTTAGATTAGCGGTAACGGGTAAAATGTGCAGAGTAACGTATCAGTGGACTGGATGACTCGGCCACTGTTGAAGAGATTACGAATTACATTGCCAGGGTAGGTGCATGTCCGTTTGACTCAATGGAGGTGGATGAAACCCGTCGAGATGGACGCAGCCGTGGCACTTCCTGGTTAAAATGTCCAGTTGAGGCCGCTAACAAAGTGATGAATGGTGGCAAAATTTTCGCTGGGTGGACAGTAGTCACCGTCAGGTACCAATAGGATATATAATAATTACCCAATAGGCAGATGCGTTGCTCTATGTGCAGGAAGGTTAGCCATGCACGAGCTAAGTTCACATGCGAAGTGGACCGCAGCGGTCTTTGTTTCCACTGCGGTCAAACAGGCCATAAAATGGTAAAATGCTCAAGCGCACCTCATTGCGCTGTCTGACAATGACAAACCGGCGACACATAAATAAGAGGACGAGATCGTAAATAGTGTCTGCCGGGTCTTCCACTTCAATCCCCGAGGCGGTGACCACGGTGGCCGAGATGTAGACCATATCCAGGCAATAACGTCTCTATTAAGGATTTTGCAGGTGAACCTGAACCCCTGCGCCCGGGCACAAGATCTCCTTTTGCAACCGATGGCAGAGTGGTCGATTGAAAAAGCTGTGATCTCAGAGCCTTACCGCGTCCCGTCCCGTAGCGACTGGGTTGATGACGCAAACTCCTCGGCCCCCCAAGGCTACGAGCGTGTGACTCTGTAAGAGGCTTTGTTGATTCCAACGTGATGGGTTCAACCGTGGTGGGGGTTTTTTTCTCAACAAGTAGTAGCATTTTTAGTAAGCATCGTATGCACGACAGCATTCGTAATGACATCGCCACTGATCCTTCTGGTCTGTTGTCTCGAACTTTGCATGATGGCTCCTGTACCAGATGGGCTTTGAAGGAGTTGAACAAGAGATTGTTGGAGGAGGCTGCGATCATTCAGTCCTGATTACCCTTTCCTCTTGAAGACAGCTGAAACGTTTGCTGAGTGGCTTACTATTGCTATGCAGCAAATTTGTGACACTTGTATGCCTCGGTTAGGTCTATCCTTGCCTAGGCGTAACTCTTATTGGTGGCGTCCCGAGCTACAGGTGCTACGGAAGGATTGCGTGGTGGCTCGCCGCTGCTATAATCGGTTACGAAGGCGTAGAATGAGAGGGCTAGATGATCAAATTACTTGTGCATACGAAGCTTATCGTTGCGCGCACCGTTCTCTTTGGGACGGCATAAGACAAACAAAAGATGAGTCCTGGAAAGAGTTTTTCTAGTGATCCGTGGGGTAGGCTAAAGGAATGGGTCAGAAACACGAATCGTCCTGCTGCCCTACCACTCACGCAGAGTCTGAATCCACAACTTTGCGAAGACATAGTATCTGCCTTATTTCCTTCTCATAGAGAATGGTCACCACCCTCAATGGCATCTGCAATGGAAGATGAGGCGGAAAAAGCTCCAGCAAGTGTAAATTCTGAGGGGTAGGAAATAGTAGTTAAAAAAATGCGCTCTAGGAATGGTGTACCGGGCCCAGACGGCATTCCAGGTCGTGCTTGGTTCTTGACGATGAATGTCATAAACGCGACGGTACTTGAGGTGTTCTCGGTCTGCTTACGGCAAGAACGCTTTCCCATATGTTGGAAGTCTGGTAGATTCGTCCTACTTAAGAAAGAGGGACGATCCGAAGATCAACCTTCAGCTTATAGTCCAATTGTCTTGCTGGACGAAGCCAGCAAACTGTTGGGAAAGGGTTATTGCAGTCGACTCATGCATCACCTAGAGGTAGTTGGGCTGAACCTCAGCAACAATTACTTTGGATTTCGCCCACATCGGTCAACAATTAAGCTGCTATAACTAGGTTAAAAGCCTTTCGTCACTCTGTCTTGGAAAACTATAAAGGAAGGGCTGCTATATCACGCGGTGCCCCAGTATCTGCGTCGAATTATCACTGACTATCTGTAAACACGTACTGTCAGCTATCCGACTCAGGATGGACGCTGGAAGACGAGGAAGGTCATCTGTGGTGTTTTGCAGGAGTCTGCTCTGAGTCCGCTCCTGTGGAACATCGGTTTTGATTGGGCGCTCCGTGGCAACATCCTTAGCGGAGCGATCGTCTTGTGCTACGCGGATGACATTTAAGTCGTAGCACACGGTACATTTCACAGATGAGCTGCTATTCACGCAACAGCAGCAGTCGCCCAAGTAGTTCGGCGCATACGTGCTCAAGGGCTCGAAGTGGCCTTGACTAAGTCCGAAGCATTATGCCTTTACGGGCCGCGCAACAGTCCTCAACAATCGCTGGTCATAGCATACGGACGTACAAGAAAGAATCTACACCGTGTTACTTGGCTTGCTTATGATAGTTGGTGGACATTCAAAAGTCATTTTGACCAGCTATCTCAAAGAGTGTTGAAATCAGCGGCTGGCTTTGCGTGGCTCCTTTCTAATCTAGGCAGACGAAGCCTCGATTTCCGGCTGCTGTTCATGGGAGCGATTCATTCTATGGCGATGTATGGAGCAACAGTGTGGGCGAAAGTAAGGTCTACACATAACAGGATGGCTCTGTGTAGAATTCAGCGGGCTATGGTCATCCGGGCATTTCGCGATAAAACTAACTAACTTAGTCTCAAGGGATGCGGCTTGTGTCTTGTCGGGTTTAATTCCCTGAGACCTGGAGATGAGAACACTAGCAGGTGTCTGCGTATCCGTATGGGAAGAAGATAGGAATCCGACGCCTGATGAGCTACGGAGATAGAGGAGCTCTAGTCACGAAGACCGTACTGGGAAGCAAGGCTGGAGACGCCATTTGTAAGCGTGGAGCTATTGACCGTAATCCGTCCAAATTTCAAGGATTGGATAGAGAGAGTGCCCTGGTGGAGCACTCTCTTTGCACCTAACTCAAATCTTGACGGGACATGGCTGTTTCGGTCATTATTTGTGTGATCAGGCGGGTGCCTCACCTGCGTGCCCAATTGCGGAGATTCCCGGGATACGGTCAACCAGACGTGGGTAGCTTACCCTGCTTAGGCAGAAGAATGACGGATGTTCGTCACTGTGATAGGTGAAGAACCATCGCTTCCCGCACTAATTCGTACCACGCTTGGCAATGAGGATGGTTGGAATGCGGCTGACGCTTACGTCAAAAGTGTAACTCGTAAAAGGAGGAAGCGGTGCGCCTTCGGGAGGCGGTCAGGCAGTCTTCCTTGAGTGAAACAAGATGCACGCGCCGCAACATGCCTCGTTAGGAGGGGTCAGTAGGTGATGGCTTGGGGAACTCGTTAACCTTTCAACAAAACGGTCGGTGTGACGAGTGTTCCGGCATACTTTACCGTAACTAGGAGAATGCCTAACTCTCCCGAGAAGAGCGTTCAAGGGCACTCGCTGGTTTGGTCGCGGTTGTATGCCACCGCGTTCCCGTGACTCCTCCACTGGCGGATGAGATGGAACAACGCTGGGTTTTAGTGGGTAGAGGGAGCTCCTTGCTTTTTTCAGTTCTCGAGTCTCACATACCCTAATTGCATTCCCCAGCGTTCAGAAAAAAAGGTAGAGACTTTGCACTTTATACAATGTTAATAAATAATTTCCAAAGTTTTAAACTCGCACTTTTATTCAACAGTAAATAAAATAATAATGGAATAAAAAATAGAAAGATAATAATGTAACGAAAATATGAATATAAAATTATCATGAACGTTGACAACCATAAAAAGTATAATCCAATTATATAAAGAGTTGTTTACAGAATTCCGACGTCCGCTCCCTCCTCGGAGGAAGTTTAGGTCTTGCCAAAACGATGCATTATATTGAAGCTCTCGCAGATGCCGCTCGTGCAACCGTTTTGTACTAAGTTCTATTATACTGCGTAGGACATAGAGTACTCATCGCTTCATTAATGTCATACGCAATTGCTTTTCATTTTAGACGAGTAAACTCTGTAACACGTGAAGTTTTTCTTGCATGTTATGGTCGTATATTAGGTATTACAATATGGACAGAATTATATTCCTCCCATTACTCCCTCTTTGTTGTTGTGAAAAATGATATAGACGTACCTACTTTAGCCAAATGTGGTAGATAAAATTGTAGAGATATCTGTTAAACCACCTTAGCGATTCGGCAGCGCATATAATATTAAAATATTTGACATTTTTCTGTTAAATAAATATCGTTGCTGTAATAACACTACTTTTCCCCGTATACGTATGGACACTGAAACCACCAATGGTGTTTCGCTACATTTGCTATGGAGCCGCGGAACCGCACTAGTATACTCCCATGACATTATCAGCCTAAGAAATCCTACAATCGACTATAGCAATGAAATAGTTCACTAACTACATTAGTTTACTCAGGAATGTGCACCTCGAATGGCGACTCAACTTCGCACCGCCACTGAATAATTAATTCCTAGACTGACTGCTAACGCTTCTGTTTTCCTGATCTGGCGTTGGATGGTCATCGCCTGTACGAGCGGATCCTCTCTGCTAAATTACCTCTCAGATTTTTAGCTTCTATTCAGACTGGCCTACTTTACTAAATACAACATCCGAAGGCCAATTTGTTTAAGTGTTACACCAACAAGTCAAAGTTGGTGTATGATGATTTTTAATTAGCTTAATTACATATGACAAATAGAGCAGATCCTCACCTCAAAGCGCCATAACGTAGATACGTATCTAATTGCTAGCTGCACTTTGAGATAACAATCCTTTACAATTATTACTAGGCCATTCCATTAAACGCTGAGTGAACGCGCATATAAGGTAAATTTATCTTGCACTAGCAATCCATTCGGGATTCGATCTTAACAGGGGCAAATTATACACTAAATTATTCCTCAGGAATGGCACTATCTATGAGTGAAAGCCGGTACGAAAATCCGTTTAGTGAATTTTGAGAACATCGATCGCATAATGACATACAGCTTTTGAAGACTTTGTTTCTTATTAAGTATAGAATTACGCTAAGAAATATCTGAAACTTGAAGTTAAGAAGAAAGAAGGGAAAGAGGAGAGAGAAGGGGGGGGAGAGAGAGAGAGAGAGAGAGAGATTATAGTTGTTAGAAACCCTATAAGAGAAGTATCTTTTGTACCCTGTTATTTTTTTCTCTTTAGGGAACACACCACTGTGAAACCTTTATGTGTTGTCCATGCGGTCTAAATAAATTATGGTGAACAATTCGTCTCTTCTCTAAAGCATCTTCCATTTATTTAGAATTGGAGCCAGATAATTCAACGGCGTTGCAGATACGAGCCCAGATCGGGTATGAGAAATGTCAGTTTGAACGGGCCTTGGTCATTGCCACATAGGTCAGCGGCAGCGGAGATGCTCGCCCAACTTCGCAGAGTGCGCCAGATGTGAGGAGGAAACGGTACGCAAATTTATATATTGGGTTGGATACCGCTTAGCTATTACAATCATTAATGTTCATTCATCTTACAATATTACATCGATTAATAGAGAATTGTTCATTTATACAAAGTTGTAAGTTTTCAATTATGACCAAAAATGGTTCATAGCACATTAAGAACGGACTTAGCACGGGCAAGGCTAATGTGGTGTGATAAGTCTACAGATATTATTATTATGATCATTACTAGTATTATTAAAATACATATAACTTTTTTAGGTAGTATTTTTGTAAGAGGTACTTCCATGCTGCATCGGAGGAGGTAGTGCCATTGTGCATGACATTACGGAATTGGGCTGGCACGACAGGGGGCTTGATACCGCCGTGAAGTGATACCTCAAGTGTCGTGTTTCGTGCGCTTTATGAGTAGCCGGTTGACGATTAGGGGGGAGGTGAAAAGGAAAATCAGCATAATCATGCCGATGTGTTGTCCACATCGGCATGATTATGCTGATTTTCACTGGCGTCACTAGTCGTTGAAAGGCTCCGATTGTTCTTTTTTCCCCTCTAGTATAATAAAACACATTATGACTGATAGGAGTGGAGAATGCGGATTACGCTGGTGAAATATACATTACGCAACCATAAAACATTCCGCCCAAGTAAAACAATTCATCTAAATGTTTCAAATCTAAACTATGGAAACATTTTATTTTTCAGTGCATGCAAAACGAGCACCTGCGGAAGGCTGCAGAGCTCCTCTTCCGGAGGATATCTATCAACCCGACCGCGAGGTAATACTGTTCAGTTCAATACTCAGCAAATATTATATGAGCTTTGGGAAGAGGAACTTCGCCACCGTTAAATGACATAGCTGTCATAAGGTTTTTACTTCGATATTTTTTAAACACCTTTGGTTACATAACAACAAACAAACAAAAAAACTCACAGGAAGACAGACATATAGACAAACAGACGGACAGGCGGACACACAGGCAGATATTGAAGTGTTTCCTCTTTATAATAACCGATGAAGCTGTATTGGGATTCTCTTCGACGGCTTAAGTTGGGAGATTAGTATAGATGTACTTCTTTTTGCATATGACACCAATTGCTCTCCAGCTCGGATTTTATGTAAACTTCGATCAATTTCGAGCTGGTTTCGCTGCTCTTTGTTACTCTGATTAATTTGTATATAAAAAGTTATTGTGTCATTCTCGCACGGCACACTATCCAATTATGCTTACGTGTTTTAGCCGATACGTCGAAGTTACATCGATCCTTTTTATTTGTCGAGGGGATACACATTTATGCACCATATCATCGACCCTGGGTGGGGTCCAATGGTGTGTGGGGATTGCGGTACCTTATGGTACCGAAAATCTACTAAAATCTCCGCGAGTTCACCAGACAGCCAACGAGTGGGACCATGGGCGAGGTGTCCCTGAACTCATCAGGGCACCGCGATGTCTAGTCACCCCCCTAAATCTACTCTACCTCTACATAGGCGTTGTCATACACCATAGTACAAAATACCTTCTTCTCCAGCTTTTTAGTCCCCTCTTTTTGAACCATGCTGGGGAAGCTCCATCGTTTCTAGGTTGGCCTAGTCAAACCTCAGGTCTGCCATAGAGGCTCGGTCGACGTAAAACAATTGGGGGCCTCCGGAATTTGACAAAAACTTTTTCCTAAATCCCATAATACCTAACTTTACAGTGAAATATAGAAAGTAAGAAAATTGATTTCGACTATGCTTGGTCGACCTTGAAATAGCCTTAAGGCTCAATGAAACGTTCGGATAAAAAATGCTTATGGTTTATTCCCGATTGTACTTATTCTACTACTTCCTACGCATATTCTTTTGTAATTGTCATTGAGAACTTATATACCCTTTTTATACTCCGGCTTCCTAAAATAAGAATATTCTTCATATAAATTTTACCCTCATGTTTCATCATCCTAGTGGTTGAATTTTTTAAAATGCCTTCATACTGATGATAATATAACTGACCAAGTTATATCAAGAAAGGGACAGTGCGTTGATATATTATAAGTTGGTCAGGTATGCCTTTCATATAATATATAAAATTCCAAAAATACCCAATTGAAGTGTAACGTCGACAAAATCAAATTTACTTGTTTAACTGCAAAAATTAGATACCTCTATGTTTGACTGTAAATGCTCGAGTTTGTGGCCGAAATAAGTTATTTGTTTAGTCTTTGACTGAAGTCTTTATGTCAGATCTGATCTGTGACTAGTTAAATCTGGGAGCGCCGGAGCTTCGGCGTCCTTTAGCATATATGATATATAATTATTATTGAGTGTAGACGATTCTCTATCACGCCTGGCGCTCGGATTTAGGAAAGTGCGGTAATGCGAACATCACATCAAATATCAATCATACCAAAAACTCAGCAACCGACCACGATATCGCGTAAGTCTGATCGGGTACTAGAATTTCAGGAATTCGATGTATAAAAATACATTTTCTATTTTATTATTAAAATAATGGCAAACCCATTCATCGATACCAGGGTCCGTCTGAATATAAAACGATGCCACACCAGTTTCATTCACCAATACCGGTACCTCCTGATTCTTAAAATTATATTAATTGCTTGTGAGTAAATTAAAAGTATAATATATAGAGAGTTGTGAACTTATCTGTTATTTTTATAACACTTTCACACTTCCCTTGCAACGGGAGATACCAACAGTAGGGAGACCCCTATGCAAGCGATTACCATTAATAACGCACAGACATCCGCAAAACAAGACGTTTTGCAGATGCGATGCTGGCCTTTCACACGTCAATAATATGGCTGGCCATGTTAACCTTCCAGGAAAAAGAAGCATGCGTTTATCAATATTATGATGGTGATGACAATGATAAAGTACGATGGGGTTTAAATATCACAATCGATAAAAACCCCATTTAAATTTTGTTCGGAAATAAAAACAAAGAAAAGATGGTAATGATGTTTGTTTTCTTATTGTTTTGAATTTTAGCTTATAGTCCGGTGATGTAAATCACCTGAATATTAAACATTTGTATGTATACAACAATTTAATAACATCTATACTACACTTGACAAATTTTACGTGTTTACGATATTATCGTTTGCATGTTGGGCTCCGTTCCGGGAAAAGGCAATTAGTAATTGTATTAGTTAGCCATATCTAGCTTAGGTCTATTTGCCGCGGCAGGTAACCTAAGTGCTCATTTGCTCTCAACGGAATCGTGTAAGTGCGATAATTAAATTTGCTTACACATTCCATCTAAAATTGTGAATTGTGAAGCCATACGAAACCATTGATCTAGAAAAATGCCAAGATACACTGAGCGTCTCAGAACTATCCATATAAAAGATGTGCAACTGTCAAATTATGCACTTTGTAAAAACAACCATAACAGATTCGCGTAATTTTGACAAATGATTTCAAGGAAATTTGTTTAAATTTCGAACACCCCTTAAAATGAATCTGCATTGTAAAACTACTTAAAATGATTCACGTTATGTTGACATTGCAAAAAATATGTTTATGTACAATCGTGGATGCTTTATAATAATAGTTGATTTTTTCGTTTTTTTCTATATATTTATTTCATAGTTACTTACAATTATTACAATAAAACTACTTTTACGGATTTCATCATGGTTTATTAAATTATTTATGTAGCCCGACGTTTCAGAAGCTTTACAGCAATCATGGACACGGATGGACTGAGAAAATAGATGTCCTGAGGTACCAAATTTTTCAAAGTACCCGAAGAATTATGATTTTAGTTGTTCCGATTAACGCAAACAGTAAGTACTTCTTGTATCTTGCTGCCTTGAGGTGTTATGTTTACTTTTTGTTTTGATTATGTTTACTACTGGATCCCAAGCAGAGGGACGAACCCAGTCATCTTCTCTATTGAAATTTGGATGTTTTTTAATTTTAATAGCCTCACGGATCATCCTCGGAAGGAATCGGTGTTCCCTAGTGAGGATTTGCGCATTATCAAATCTAATGTAATGGCAGGGGCCAACTTTATCATGCTCACAAACCTCAGATTTTGTAACACGTCGGTGTTTCATATATTCTATATTTTTCATTGTGATGACTAACATTCGCGTAAATTTAAGACATCAATATACTTACAATTACATATTTATTATCCTCGCCAAACTATAACTTATGATGGCTACACATGCTCCTTTTCTTGATTTTTAACCCAAAAATATTGTACATAGGTGTAGTTAAGATATTCTAATTGTATAGCTTATTACATAGAAAAATAAACATTTTGTAATTACCATACCTTACGGATGATTTCAGTAGTTTCTTCTCAATATTATGACCGTAATGACTATGTTATGGACCTTTTATTTTCGTAAATCAATCATATAATCCGAATGTTTCATTTTTTTATCAACCCAATGTCACTCGCGTTTTCAAGGTGAATGTAATACCTGTACCACATACTTTAAAATCCGTTTAGATTCGATAAAGACACCCATTAATATCCACGCATGCAAATGCATACGTGGATATTAATGGGTCTATATCGTATGGGTATGCACTTCCTTCTTTTTTATTTTGGTGAAAAAGGAGAATGCATTTAAGCATGATACCTGGTGACCCGGGTAGGCCCCCAGACATATGTTTGACTCGGCAATTGGGTGGTAATACCAACTAAAGCCCTATGGGAGCCATCAGCCGCAAACACTGGTGGGTCCTGGATCTGCAGGCAACAGTATCTTTCCAGAGACAAGCTGACCTCGATGAAAAGGCCAGACTTCACCTCTTCACTCATGGACTGTCCAGCTACACTAAGACCAGTCCCCACGACGCAGTGTCTTGATTGCGTTGTGGACCGGGTTCCCATCCCGATAGCGCCTCCATCGTGCACCCATTCGATGTCGGCGGAGGGAGGCCGAGTCGGCAGCCTCCTCTCTCACCCGCTCGTCAGCTTCCTTCTGGTCTTGATATGACGGTCTTGAAGAAGGAAGCCATCGCCTAGTAGGACTCGTCACTGCCGAGCATTGCGACGATGATGCTCGACTTTGACAAGTCCCCTCCAATAACTAATGTCAGACGTGATCAGATCTCGGACACACCTCAAGGGTGTCCTGGGCCGAGACCACCGCCGCATCCCCCGCTCGAGGACCGGGCGCAAAGCAACCGTTATCTCACTACCGTACAGCTGCCGCGCCAGGTCCTCCCCCCCCCCCTTTGTATTAGCACCACATATCCGAACCGGTAGACCCGTAGGATCTCGTCATGCGTGGGGTTCCGGCCGAGAGCCCTCCTATCGGAGACATGGGAGTAGTTGTTGGCAAGAACCTCCGCCACGTGTTCCCACTGGGGGTCACCGACGTTGCCCTTCCTAATCCAAAAATCGTTCGAAACGTGCCACGGTTTTTGAGTAGCCGTTGGCATTGCTGTCACTTTTAATGAAGTAACTTATGAGCGAGATGTACCGCCCCGATCGTGCCAATCCAATTCGGCTGCAGTGCACCTATTAATACCTGGACGACCGCTTTAACTAAATGCCAAATAAAAATTAAGGAATATCGACATGACATGCTTAAGAACGTTCGGAGAAGATTTGAAGTATGTGGATCAATCTAATGGCTAACGAATTAAGTTTGACATAAGTTGGACATTCAGAAAGTTGAGCGAAAAAAAAAACTATAGATAGATTACTTTCTATTTATTAAATCTTTTAAAGTTCTTCCCATTAGCTATAATATAAAGTTTCATGTGCCTAAAAAATTCAAAATTTGAAGTTTATCTATCATCAGATTTGTCCGGTTTTAGATGATATTTGAAATAAAAAAAATATAACGCGAGAAAGATACCGGCGTCTATTTTTCAGAAACACTCGACAATTTTAAATAGGTCATGAAACAGGGAAATATAAAAATTGGGACGTATCTTTTATTACTTATAAATAATTTTATTTTGAGAATAAATTATACCCAGCAGGAGTCATATACATAAAACCGTTTTCTCACATACTTTCTGAATAGCTTGACATAAATAAAGGAGAGTGATGTATCCTGGCACAGGCATATATTGCCTAAAGGAAAACAAAGATATTTAGGTTTTTGAAAGTATGTGGATTTTAAAATTTATCTACGTTTAGAAAATATAGTCGCATACAATCGTCTCTAGCAGTAGCATTTGTAGCAACCTAGATATGGATTTAACGCAAGCATATTAACAAATAGATAACACCATTATGGTAGAAGCTGTTGTATAGATTTGTGGGAATTCATGTTCAGTTTCATGAGTAAGTATTGGTTATACTACAATGATAGCGTAAATAACTTTTATGTATTTTTGACTCAAATCGCTCTAGGAATGCCTAAATTAATGACATCAATCGAAAGGTTCACTTTACTCTTTGAGACGACTTCAATATTCTTGCCTTTTTCAACTAAAATTTCTCTTGCAATTTCTTAATCAAAATGTATTGAGCAGGTTACGCTGCATGTTGAAGAGAACCAATTACTCATTCTCTCTGTGGCATCACCCACTTTTCTTTTATAAAATAATTTAATGGACTGTTTAGTACCTACTTTAAGGGTACAACAAGGGTATTGTACTATCGTCTCTACAATGTACCAATGCTATGTTGCAACTGAAATGGCTATCATGAATCTGAATTTACCTCTCGCACACATAATAACGGTTGATTAAATAACTATGGGTAAGCATTTGTACTGGTGTTTATAGGTGGTAGTATCCTTTAGACTCCTACTGTAGGTTTGCCTCGCTATCTCATACACAGTGTAGGGATTACAATACATCTATAATTAAAAACGCCAGAAATACTAGCATGTAGAAATATTTTGAAACTCAAATAAGTCTAACAATAAAATCTAAAAAATATTATTTCAAACAAACTAAATCAGATAACAATAATTTAATTCTATTGCGTATAGGTGAGGTCACTAACCTCTAATACAATAATTTATTCAAACATAACTTTTACCATATAAATTACATTTATTTATATGTTTATTTAGTTTTTTTTTTAGATAGAGGGCAAACGAGCAGGTAGGTAGTGACTACTGCCGCCCATAGACATCTGTAAGACTAGGCGTCTTGCAGACGCGTTGCCGGCCTTAAAGGAATAGGTATGCTCTTTTCCCGAAGGTCTCTAAGTAGTATCGGATCGGAAATACCGAGGGAGACAGCTGGTGGCTGGAGACACAGTACAGTTGCGCGCGGTAAGAAGTTGTTTCCATCATTATCGACAAATCTCGTTATATATTGTGATATAGCCCTGTTAATGGGTCACAATTGTCAATGACAAAAATAGCAATAAATAATTACATGATGAAAGAAATGGAAGGAATGAAAACACACTGTCATTATTTCCAGTGTAAGTTGAGCTCGAAATAAATTATTTTCGTAAATTTATAAACTTGAAATTAGCTTACCTGTGAAATGGAATGCCATCTTCTTTTATGTTAGACTTTTTGATATTTTTCCCACACTATTTTATTGTACAAGAGGGCATTATGACTTTTATAATGGGATCATTATAGTAGAAGGTCTTTGCGCAATCAGGTAGTGTTGACTGGTCATGTAACTGGACGATACTAAAGAATGCTCGACGTCACATATAAGCGCAATTTGTTGATGTCTTGCCAGACAATTGTCAATAGTAAAATGTCGCCCAACACTAGGCGCCTATGGGTTATAACGTCGATGCCTTGTATGTAGAATCTAATTTAAATTTCTTGCCATGAACATACGAAATCTACTTATTGGCAGTCTAGGGTAACTTTCCATAAAACTTTACACTTTCTAATTAATCGGAAAAGATGATTTAGGTTTTCCTTCCAGATTTAGAAACCTATCTTTAAAAGCACAAACTCTTTTCTACTTTCAAACTGTCCATAGAATGCTGTGTAGCCAATTTCGCAGCGCATGAAAATCTAGTCAATTCGAGTGAAAGTGCAACGTTAGCGTGCTTTATATCCAGGAAGGAGGGTGGAACTTTTGTAAAAGGTGGAATCTGAAATATTTCCCACGTACGCGTTTCATAATATTCTCGGTACTTATCTTGGGGAATTTGTAAGATTCCACGTCACTATGCGTAAATTTTAAAGGCGTTGAATTTGAAATAGAATACTTTATAAAATATTTCGAAATTTGTGCAGAAGATATTGAATCATAAAAATATTAATTTACTCAAGCGAGTACATTGTAATTGTGCTGGCCAAATATTTTGCCACTGAATAAAAGATTATTCAACAATCGTGACTATGTTTTTTTTGAGTAGTCGAGTTTGTTCTTTAATGTTACCTAACTATTTTTTAACAATGCAATTTAAATTATTGCTAATTTACTGACATATTTTTTTACATAATTTATACTTACGTCGAATAAAGTTATAACTATAATTATTAATTTAGGACTTGATTAGCTTATTTTAATTTCGAAGATTTACAGACATTTATGTTATCTATTATAAATTTGCATTGTATTTGTACTTTATCTAAATTAGAACTTTTTACCGGTTAATATATTTTGTTATATACTTTGTAGCTCGTCAGTCTTTGACAGATGCACGCACATGAATGTATGTTATTTAATTTAATTTCTATAATATGTTCCTTTTTATATGTAACAGCAAGCAAGAAAGCATTTGGAACGGTGACAAGAAGATGATTATGTATGTTAATAGACAATCTCGCTATGCTAAGTGTAAGTGGATATCATAAATCCTACATCCCGAAACCTTCCTTTAGTTGGATGTTACAATTGGCAAAAAGCGTGTTATGAAATAAAAGTTCCTAGTAATAGTATTAGCGAAGTCTTCTACATCTTTTACATTTACATTTAGGTGCAATATTGTAAGGAAAGGCTTAATCGAAGGAAAATAAATAGAACATTTAATAGACATTTCAAGATGATATTAATTCATAAAGCTGAAATTATTACTTTAATGAAGTGGAAAGAAGAGCGGGGATCCAACGGCTTTGATATTTTATGAAGCCCCTCGTATCTTTTATTACAATAATGTTATATTTATGTGCGGCACGGGGCAGTGCTTTGCTATCATAACATACAGTACTGTAATTAAATGAAATGTAACTGTTATGTACATTTATATCTAGCATTTTGCAGGTCAGTGTCAGGACTGAATGATTGCAATATTGACATTTGAAAATAAGTTGTCAGAGTCTTACTATGAATAAAATATTTTTTCATCAAAACATTACGATGTTCTGGTACAACCAATGTGCGAAGTACAATAAAATGAATGTTCGAACAAACATTCATCTTGTAGACGCCCGCGACCGCGATTTAGATGACAAATGCTTAGTGGCATCGCGTCCTCCACAAATATGACTAACTTGAAGTTTTGTGGTTTGTCACTTACCAAGTACGCGACAGGAAATAAAACGAATTATCAATCAAATAATATTTTTTAAATTTGTTTGTGGAAAGAGAATAGAGAGGCCATTGCCAGTAGTGGGACACACCAGGCTAACAACAATTATAACAATATCAATAATAAAAATAAAATATTATTTACTCACATAAATGAAAAGCAATGGTTAAAAGAGGCACAATTTTCGTTTCATACCTAAGCTATTTTTAGAAGCTATAAAAAACAATACTCTGAAAAACTGTCTGTCTGTAAAAAATCTATTTACTCAAAATGTACAAAACGCATTTACATGCAGCTTTCTCCCTTGAATAGCGCTATTCCTGCTATTTACGGATGAAGTAATGATGGGTCGAGTAGGTAATACTAAATAATGGTAAAGGTTGAGGTATGTTAAATATGTAAGTGGATTGTAACTTTAAGAGGGATTAAAAATGTGTTGTGATTTAAACGTGTTACATAAATTTCGTATGCGCACGTTTATAGATTTTGTGAGCTTGACACATACATTTAGCTGTCATCCATAGATCAAAGAGAGCTATTGCAAATCACGTTTGATGTAGATTAAAAGTTCTCTGAAGTAACGAACGCAGCGTTGTGTGAGCTAAGAGCTATCACAATTCACACATCTGTGACGCGTGGAGCTCGCGATTTTTGTGCACCTGGGCTTATTTGGAAAGTCACTATTGATTTGAAATGGAAAGGTTTCTGTGATGCAATGTAATTATTGGGACATCAATAACATTTCGTCTAGTTCATAATACATTATAGTCGTATAATACCAACTAGACAATCCTTATAGAAATTATATGCCTATGAATTGAGTAGTTTAAAGTGTTTTATCATAATAATACAAAATTATAATCGTATATTATAAATACCTTGTCTTTTATAATTTATAATATAATGGTTTATTTTGATATATGTTAACTTTGGAAAATCAATTCATATTTGGAGCTAGCAAGAGGTAGAGTCGTGCTCTCCCTACCATGCCTTGTCGTCGTGACTAGGCTCCGTAATCTGGGGTGAACCCAGATACGTTAGGTGAAGCCAATTGAATGTAGGGAGTACATCTCTGGTAAGAAGAGGGGACAAAAGAGACAGATGTGGAGGCGCTTTTCTTCATGGGATGGAGAGCGATGCTGGGAACTTCATCCGACTGTACTGTCCCAAAGTTGGCGGGGTTATCGTATGGTGCCGGACAACCCCATCTATGAAAGTGGTGTCATGCTCTTAAGGGACAGAAAATCCGTCTACGTGCCTTGATTATTAAAAGGATAATGATGGCTCTCGATGTTGTTTTAGTGGGTATTCGGCGCCATGACCCAGGGCTGGTGATGGCGCATAGGTGTGTTTCCATGCGTGACTAAAAAAGTGCCAATGAGTAAAATCCGTATATATACAAAGTTCTACGACATAAAGAATGGAAATGGCATGACAAGCATTAAAGTTAATATAATAAAGTAAAATAAATGTATGTCAACAAAAAAATAACAAATTATCTGTCTACTTAATCTTCTTAAAATACACATCAACGTAACATACAAAGGCTACACTTCACAATTCACAACCTTGGATACTCAAAAAAGACGTCACATATTTAAATAATACTTTCCACGGCAAATACGTTGAATTCTCCTGGTGGTACGTGATAAAAGAATTCGACGAATGTTCCTAGAGTAATTTACTAAACGATACACGAAACATAAAATGATGGGAGGTCGAAGAAAAAAGTTTGGCGTAATCATTGTGTAGATTCAGAGATGGAAATGTTTGCCATTAGGTAAACTCACTGCACTCATACTTTCTCAATATTACAAATATTTACCCTACTAATCTAGTAAGCTATCTACTACTAAGTCAAATTACCAAAGTCCTGTATTTCTTAGAACCTAAATCTGTACAACTCAAATGATACTCACAAGATTAGCCGTTTGGTACTACAATAACTTAGAAAAAGCCTATAACTAATTGGAATGCATAATATGGGACTACTTATTTTACTCTATATTTTAATTTCATGTCCAATATTTAGCTTCAGTTTATTATTTAAATGACACTTAAGAACAAGCACATTGTTAGAAATATTATATTTTTCGGTATCGCTTTATCGTTAGCAAACAAATAAGTTTGTTTTCCTCTCGTATATCATATTGAGTATATATAATTTAACAATAAGATGCCTAGTGGGCGCCATGTTTTATTTTTTTAGCAACACCTTTCTAAAAACAATTGGGCGGCTAAGACAAATCTAATACGTATTTGAGGCAAAGTACTAAGAGTACTACATGCATACATACATGCCAGATACGCATGGAAAATGTAATTCTTCCTTTACCGTCAGGATTTAATGCTCTACTAGGCTCAACTATAACCGCTGTGATTTTCTCTTGTCTGTACAAAACTTTAATGCCCTAAATAAATGACAAATCTTTTAGTTGTGCTCACGTAAAGCACATCGGAGGTCCCAATATAGAGTCAGTAAAAAAGTTTATCGCCAGTAAGAGTGGTCAGATTTGTCGGTTTACAAATTTGCCAATTGTAAATAGCCCACCAGAGAGAGAATCTTAGAACTTTACCATTTCGTTTTTCAGTCTTTTTTTATATTTTGTATTGCTATACGATAAACCAATCAACTTAAAACTACTAAAGATTACTTTCAAAGATTAAACAATTAAATAAACCGCGATATTATTCGTAAACGTGATTTTATTGCATTGAGTAACATCCGCGTAAATTTGAGACGTCGATGTTGATGACATAGTGTTATGAACATGTTTCGTTGCGTTACTAAAAAAGGGAAAAGTTCTACTTAGTTAACTTCACATATGGATTTAGCAACAACTTTGTGGACAGAAGGTTATCATAAAGGAATCGTATTTCGTTTTCGCCATCTTGCCGAGGAAGTCGTAAAAGGATAACATAAATGCTCCGAGTACAAACTAGAAATTAATGATGCAATATTTTATCAATTTTTTGGGAAACATAATATTATTGTTATCTCATCTTAGTCTTGTTGTATCCCAAGACTTATAGACGCAAGCATACGATATATTTAAAAAGTTTTGATATTAATGAAATAGTCTAACAAATAAAATATATGAACTTTTTAATAATATAAAATATAAGATTAAAAAATCATGACACGGCCATTGACCATCTCAAATAGAGAATGTAACGATATTGAAAATTGGGTAATAAATTCTAGCAAACGGCAGGTTTAACTTCACCGTTCGCTATAAATCTTCTAACGTCAGGCGCAAAGTATTTTTATTTACGTTTAACAGAAATAACAAATGTTATTTTTATATATTTCTGAAGTAACGTTTGAGACTAGATACTTGCTTGCAAGAGCTAGTCTACTATTGCTGCATTTCAGCCGAATCGAACCGGTACTAATTGAAATTTGACACATTTCAACCACACAGTATTAGCACAAAATAATAAGGTTTTAGCGTAGAGTGTGGACGTATATTTAAATTTTATGAGCTTGAACTCCAGACTGAGGATCACTGACGTAATATATTTAAATTCGCGAAGGAGTCTGGTAAAAAAAAAAAAGTGGACTCACGGATGTCGTAAAAGCACCATATCACATAGAATTCGGGTTCCTTGATGAACTATTGTGAAGATATATTAAGGCATAAATGAGTGAACGAGTTATTAATGATAAAGTGCCTCCGCAAAAATGCTTTATGAATGCCTCGTGCCTCTCACTGGCGGAAGTACGAGAAACCTGATGACATTCTCTCGAGTTTCCGCCTAAAGGAGCTTACGCAGGAACTTCTCGTTGACTATATACCTAGAATGTTCCAACATGGATGTGACGCTCGCCTCGGTTTGTGTTTATTCCAGAGCTGAATCTGTAAAATTTTTCCCCTGGCCTGAGACGGAATTCAGCGACGATGATCAGTAATCAAGACGTCGGCGGGTGCCTATGTGTAATTGTATAGGTAGCGTAGGGTACCTTAAAGTACATACATTCACCTGTTTATAACATGTACGATGAGTTTCTTATAACCACCGTAATGGATGATTATAAGGAACTCTACTCGTTGACCAAAAATATCATATATTACCAGTGCATAAAGAAAATGGTATTTATTTCTAAAAATATTAAAATACGTGCAGTAATATTTTTACGAGTTCTGGCTATGTCTATTTACTAACTATTCACGACCTTAATGCCTACACATAAATATGTAATTATTAATGTGAATACAGAATATGACACGAATGTAACTATTATCCGCTTGTATTTATGTTTTTCTGGTTGTTTTCATAAAATATCATCTTGAAGGATCCTGTCCCATCGGGTGAAGGAGGGCCTTTAAAAGGTATATGGGATGTGTCTTTAAGGTCAATGATTCGTATAAATCTTCGCTTCCGCTAGCTACTATCAGTGATTTCTTCCAAATTATGTGCGAGTTAAACCGCAGAGCACAGTAACTTATAATAATGTATCAAGGATGACACTGTACAAGTGTCGGTACATAATTTGTCACAAGTACTTCTGTAGTAAAATATCCATCGGATATCCAATATATATAATGGTTCGTAATAGTATAAATGGTTCACATGTCTGAGGTTATGGTAGGAGCCATGAAAAACCTCTCGTGCTTCGGTAGTAGTCAAAAGGCTCCGAGTTCTCGTTTACCCTCCCCTATAATATAAAATACCCACTACTATAAAAATATCGCCTGTGTGGTGTTGAGACCGTTAGCCTTTCGATCCCCAGGTCGGGCAACTGTTATTAAATGTTTCTACTTCATGCGGTATAGCGTGGAAGGGGTGACAGTTGCGGGTGACAGTAAAGACTCGCTTCCCTCTTGGATGTTGCAGCATTTCAGTTATACCACATTCTTAATAACCCAAATAATAATAATATCTGTGGACTTATCACAGCACGTTAGTCTAGTCCACCGGACTACCGGGTAAGTACCGTGAGGATTTGTGTTACAGGTACTAGACAACGGAAATATATTTAACATTCTTATATATTTGATATTTGATCGTATAAATACTGTTAATATATAGATAAACATCCATGACCCAGGCGGGACTCGAATCCTGCCTAGGTCATGGATGTTCATCGCGGGTTCGAACCCGCGACCTCTGGCGTAACACGCGGACTAACCGCCACATTACCAACTGAGCCAGCCAGTCATCGATAAGCAGTCTTATGCGTATAACGTAACTTCATAGACGTATGTTAATGTCACTGCTACGACAGACAGTATTACAGAAAATTGTGCGCATTAAAATTTTTATTGTTAAAAAGTTTATAACTACAAAAATAAAACAAAAGTACATACAATTATGCATGTTATTTTCGTAATAATATTAATGCGAACTACATTTATCCCGCAAGTACCGTTAGCAATAAAACGTTTTGCTTTACGTGAAATCGCTAGTAATGTGACAGTACCATTACCACAGTACACACTTTTCAACGCCAAATACACAAATGTCTTCCGCACCACGCTACCGCGTACGGGCTGTGGGGTGGTTATTGCAGTGTCCCGCGGCGATGACGGTGCCACTGCCATCACTGTCACCAAATAAGTACTCATAGATGTCAGAAAGAAAGTAGATCTCTATTGCAGAACTCACATGTATATGATTCAAACATTAGAAGTTTTGAAAAAACGTTTTTAAATCACTATTTTACTATAACTAAAAAATATTTCTTCGTCCTACCATTATCTCGTTTTTATATCAGGTGATATCGGGATGCTAGTTTTCACACAGAGGGCTACAATCTCAGATCCTGCGGACCGCCAAATTTCAAAACTTTGTAACGCCGAAGGAAAACAAACCCCTATCCTAGATCACGTCGATTCCGAATACACAAACCCGGGGTCATCACGATGTTTTCGTTCACCACTACAATACACTTTTTTACCAAACAAAAAAGTTCAAATTATAAATAAGGATATGCATTTTTGGTTAGGGGCATCGGAAGTTGATGACTTTGCAAGAACACTCAAATTAAACCCTTTTTGGGTCGTATATGTATCTGACGTTCCAAATTAATTTTATAAGAGGCAATGCTATAGGAAAGCCCTGTAGACCTTATTCTATATTCAAATTTAATTGGTTCCTAACACGGTTTTACGAAATAGAGATTAAATGAATGGCTTTCACAAAACATTACATTTTTATTTATTGTTCCATTTAGGCATGTCTCTATGATTTACTCATCGTGTTTGTAAGATTACGTTTACTAATATAATTTTAAACTATTTTTCTTACGATGAAAAAAATAAACATCAATATTCTACTCAATGTATCTGTATAACCAGACAATGAAATAATTTAATATTGACGATGGTGGCGGTAAATTAGTGCAAGTGTCTTGCAGAAAATTTAAAAAGTTCAATATTTTTTGTTTTTATTTTTTGTCTTGATGGCAGACGGGCCGCTAAGGTTCTGGAGTGGAGGGTTTAGAAAAACGACGTGTTGTTCGACCGTTCACCAGCTGGTTCGTGATGGATGCGAGCAGCAAGAGATCGGCCGTCTTGACGTTCATTGAAAGAGGCCTATGTCCAGTGATGGACCGGTAGGGGCTGATAATGATGATGATGATTAATTGATTCTTCATAATTCAAGGCCAATATTGAATCTTTCACGCAACTTTTTATTCAAACGTGGATTTCTTTATGAGGATTTATTTCGTATTTCAGCATGTTCTGTTAGATTTTTGGCTAAACAAGTTTAATCTAACAACGTTTGCAATGTAGAGTAATTCGTTGGTGACGTGCGAAATTAAAAATATACTGCCTATAAAGTACGGTGGTTGTTTAGTGAAGCATTATCTTTGCAGATACTATTTCGTTTTACCGTATGAGTTTGTGTATGACACCCGTTGATATTGAAACGATCCGAAGGTGTTTTGGTTTTTATTTACGCGACGCATTTCACATTTGTACGGCATCGAAGAGATAAAACAACGTGATATGATTGTAGAGAGCCGGGCAACGTCTACTATTTGACATTGGCCACCCGCATAAAGCGCCATTGGTCGCGGTCTCCAGCTACGTGCATCCAGCGGCTTCCCGCCACTTATCTAAGTCATGAGTCCACGGGGTCGAAGGCTGTTCAACATTTCGTCTACCGGTGCGGGGCCGCCATTGAAGAACCTAAGTTGATAATATTTTTCAGCTATGCAGACGGTGTCCTAGTAAACATATACTCCAAAATTACTAAGATATTGAAACCCAATCAATATCAACATTATTAATGGACAACAATTTTTATGGCAATGATTGCGTATGATGCCATATGATGGCATTGATGGCATAGAAACAAAAATAAAAGGTTTTAAGTGACACCAGTGGTGAAATATCACTACTATGTATTGGCTAAAGAGGGTTTTTACTCTTATTATTATTTCGGTAAATAAAACTCTTACACATGTTATCTTCCCAGAGTTAATTAATCGCTATCAAAATCACCTTCTGTTTCGGTATCCCTGCGAAGAGACTAAGTAAAAGTACTACGGGAGGAAAATTGTCTATGCTTTGATATTTTACATCTCTCTGTATCATTTCATCTGGATTCTTACGCATTTAATGAATTGTTAACTAAAGCAAAATGTAGATGTTTATGCGATGTGTTAAAAAAAAAACAAAAAGAAAATAAACCTCGATGTTTTTAACACAATTCTACGTAAAACAATTTTGAGTGTATTTATTCAAGAATACCTTTACCATTTCAATCCGAGTTATTCTGGGATTTTTATAGTAATATTTTGGTTCCATTTCACAACAGAGACCTTTTGCTCCTTTCATTATAATATGATATGAATAATAAAATAATGAAAATTCTACAGACATGTAACATCAAATAATTAAATGTTGATAAATCAACGAAAAAGTACCAAATTAGTCCTAACGAAAAAACGTTTATTTTTTAAATTGAGTTATCA
>JAFELO010000481.1:38978-53598 GCA_017140195.1 Eumaeus atala
TATTAATGTAATCAATTAAACATACTAATTTATCTATGCAGAGTAAGATGATTCAGATGTATTTATATGATTGGTTATACTAACATAGAGGATGATAGCAGCGGAGACTTGTAAGTAAAGATACGAAATATTATACCACAAAAAGGAAATGTATCATTTCACGCTACACAGACAATCCACCTTTGATCAGATTAAAAAACGATTTGCGGATTTGTTATCTTTTTTCGTGTTTAAATTGAATCCCTGAATATATTTTGTGTACTACAAATATTGTATGTAGACGCAAAATAAACATTAATAAACAAATGGGTGTTCAATTGAGACTTGCTGTGAAGGCTTCTTTTACGTTAACTTTCTAATTTTTGTTGGTTTGAACTTTAAAGTGGAGCTGATCCTAATAATACTATTTATGCCGTTTTAGAGACGCACTTGAAATATATTGTATTCGGGGAAATTCATCAGCTCGAGATGAGTATAGACAAAATAAAATATTATTGCGACTAGAATCGCGCAGGTATCATTGTCCATCTGTAATGATGTCTGAAAGCAAAATAGTAACATGTCTTCTTAATTATTGGTTTGAATGATGGACTAAAGTTTAAATGGGCAATTATTGATAGTTTTACTTTTAACCTTTAGTAACTTACAATAATAGTGATTTTTTTTTGTATAGTATTGAGCACAAACGAGAAATCGGAGATTTTTTACGAATGCCGACGTCCATGAACATAAGCGTAATTACAATATTATATATATATATCGAAGTAAAGTAACATCACTTTACGCCGGTATCATGTGAGCTAGAGGTACCTCACGGTCATCCCGGCCCAATTTTGCTACAACGGAGCATGGCGATCATCACACACACGTTAAACGGGATCATTTGAACGCACTATTGAAATAGGTCGGTGAAAAAAAAAAAAAACGGTCTGAACGTTCGAGTGAATCCGGCAAAAAAAGTTTTAGATTTTCCATTTAAGCGAACAGATCTTATACAACTATCGCAGAACGTAAGAATTCAACATTGTAAGGTAGAAAAATTTATTTTTCAGTCATTTAACAGTACATGAAAAATACAGTTTAGATGAAGGTACAAATTAAACTTATTTTAAATAATTTTGAGTAGTGCCTGAACTACTGTACTGTATCTCAGGCAAATATTAGAGCTTGAGATCATTGGATATACAAACTAGATTGATAAGTTACTCCATTCCAAAATAATGTATAACATACTCTTAATACATTTTCAATTTAGTTTCTAAATCAGTAGTAAAGTAGTTGTTTTATGTAAAAAAAGTAACAGCAAACTCAATTACACCTAAACACAAAAATATTAGGTATGTTCTACTGCGAAACTAATAACAATTTCTTTGTATTATTGAAGTCAAAGTCGCTCATTAAATATAGGTAATGGTGTCCCTAGCTATGTGTGGGATATTTTTGTTGATCTGTCCATCACGGTCACGGTCTGGGACTATCGCCATCGCTTATGCAGTAAAGAAATGTAATTATTTATCGCATATAAACGAACGAGTTGAAAAACTGCGCGGATTGGGCCTGGGTCCTATTAATGACGGTCGTTTATCCACCCTTAATCCTTCAGCATAAAACGTCCCATGAAATACTTTTTATAGAAAAGCTTTATGTGCTTTTTAATTGTCCCGTAACCGCTATTATCGATACCTAAAATGTATTATGCAAGAGCGCATGTAATTATAATATAATATAATAAAAAATAAAATACATAAATATGCTAACCAGCATGCATACATAAGCATGTATGTCTACGAAATTAACAGTTTTAGATCACCAAAAAATCCAAGCAAGCTTGATAAGACAGTGGTTTTCTGCCTTATATAAAGGGCACACATGAACAAAGTGTATTGATCTCATTTTATTCTCGTCACGAAATACATTTTAAAACGGTAAAGTATACAAAAAATATATATAAAATACGTACAGAAAGGCCTTTATTTTAAACATTTGTTGTGTTGAGGACGGTGGTGATGACCTATATATATGGACCCTTTACCGTCATTCGTAACTTCTCATAAAATATTGACATTTACGGGACCGATTTGGATAGAACGAAATGAGGGTAGGGCATTCAATTCTCTCATAATCATAATGAACGCTTTTCTAATCCAAGGAAATCTAGTGTTTCTCTATTCTATGTCACCCTTCTTTCGGTTTAGAACTTGTTACAATTCATAGTTTCAGTCCACTCCATTAACCGCGACTACGTTTAAACTAATGCAACCTAAAACATATATCTTAAAACATACATAATCTCAAAAATAAAATACATAGTTACTAAATAATAATAGAAAATCGTTCCATTTTCAAAATTAAATCTTATTTTTCTAAATTGGTAGTTCTAACAACTTTATGTTTATTTTTTTCCAAAATTTTTGATTCTGATCTTTAACATAGCGATATTGTAGTAGAAAGCAGCAACGTGGACGTTGAGATGGGCCAATGTTGCCTGTATATTTAGTTCATGATATTTCCATAGCTTTTAGGTAGAGGTCTACGAATCTATAATAATCTAATAAAGTAATCTGTGTTGTTATTTCAGTATTCATTAGCATCATCATTATCAGCCCTTATCGGTCCTCTGCTGGACATAGGCCTCTCTCAATGCACGCCAAGACGACCAACTCAATGATAGTTTTAGTATTATGACGTCCCAATTTTTATAATAAAAACAAGAATAATAATCAATATTATTAAGTCTTTGCAATAACTTGCAAAAAACGGAACAAAATAGAAATCTCTGAAGAAGAAGAATTGCTGGAGTAATGTAGTATTGAGTAGAAAGGACTCACGGGTGGTCAAACCGCTACTCCAACCTGGTGCAGTGGCTGGTACCTGGTAATCCAAGTACCAACTACTGCGTGTTCTGCCATGTCGTGTTTCCTGAGCTTCCCTATAATCGACCGACTCTATACCTCTTCGAAACGTAGCCCCCTATTAGAGAATCTCACTATCATTTAATGCTCTGAAGTTTATCAATACAAGTATTGTTATTTTATTAAGTGGTACAATAGCGATTTTTGCGCACATTAATATGATAATACACAGTTACAAACATTTGTAAGATTAATGTTGGGATGTTACACATAAACAAGTAAGTATTCGCGTTTGTCACATCCGACCCCCGCCTAAATCTCTTGATTCTCTTTGTAGCTAATTAAAACTCGCCTCAACTTATTTTTATATCTATAGTATAACTGATTTAGGTATCTGTGTCTGCATGTGTGGTATTTAAAATATACATGGGATATTTATAAAGTCAATAGAAGCCAAAGGCTTACCTTGCCTTGGTTGTACAGTTGACGTGGAAAAATGTTTGTCCTCCGTAAATGACATGAAAGCTTCCTAAAACATCTGGAAAGAAAAAAGCGAAAGAATAAATATAGTCTTTACATTAAAGATTTTAAGAAAACCATGCATGAATTTTATTTCATATCCCAAAAGATTGCTGTAGAATCTTTAAAAGAATGCACATGTCTACTACTGAATATATAGTGTCAACAATAAATATATAATGTATATTATGGTTGGTTATTAGTTACAAAAAAAAATTTTTTTTCCTAAAAACATCTGCTTCTTCAACTCACTCTACAAATTAACATGAAACTGATGCTGCGGCCAGCGAACGCTATACGTTGCAATATTTTATTAAAATACTGCTTTTTTTATAGATTAAATTAAATTCCAGTTATTACTAAAAAATAATATAATTCGATTTAAAATATGAAACTCTTGAAATAGGTTAGAATTCCATTCCTCCTTCACACTTCGTCATTTTAATTCTTTTCCCATATCATTCTATTCGATTTAATTTATGGCAAATAGAATATTTTATAATAATATATTCTGAAGAACTTTTTTTGCATCGAAAAAAATAGACAGAATTTTCATTATATGACCAGTTTATAATTCGTGGTCTTATGAGTCACTTTTGTGAAAAATACTATTGGGCCTTTAAATGTTTAAAAAAATATCGAATGCAAAATCTTTCCGGGTTTATTTTGTAAGAGTGTCACCCTTCAGCTTCGACCTCGTAACTTCGATTCTATTAGGCGTAGCGTTATAATATATAGCCTAGCTAGACAAATAGATTATTCGACACAAAAATATTTTTTTCAATTTGGGCCAGTAGTTCTAGAGGTTCGAACAATCAAACTATGTAGTGTGTAGCCGCACGCTGAGCTGAGCTGAGATATTTGAATAATATTACTATATTATTAGTCATTAATCGGTTACAGCCATCAGATTCAGAAGTTTTATTGCCAATATATGCGTATCGTAGTGATACTTATTTGTAATAGGTAAGTAATATCTTGGTTATATTATAGCTCAATCGGACCAGACAAAGAACACCACCTGATTCGAACACATTCAGAAATTACACTCTTGATACTTCGTCGGTTATTTGTCCGATATACTTACAAATAGATTCAGCAGTACCCAAAACCTCAGCGCATGTCATTATCAGTACTGATCCTTTGGCTGATTTGTTTTTTCATTCATGTTATTTTGGAGCGTTAGGGAGGGAATAATGATGAGAGTAAATATTTACGATGCGCGCGCACACCGTCAACGCAGCATTTTTAACTTGCTTATTTAAAAAAAGCAAATACTAGACTACGTCATTTTTAGAATCAAGCCGAATTTAACAATACCTGAATACCCAATATAATATGTAAGAGGTTTACGCTATATTGCAGTCGCTTTGGGCCGGCTATTTAGAAATTAACCTCTCGCTGACATGACACCGCTGATAAAATAAAAAATAGCAAAAACCAGGTTTGTGTGAGTTGCTTAAACAATTTATTTATTCTGTTTGTTTAGTATTTGTCGTTGTGGCGGCAACAGAAATACGTCATCTGTGAAAATTTCAAGTGTCCATCTATCACGGCTCATTGGTGGCTTGGTGACCGAGAGAGGGACCAACGGTTTGACGGCGACACCGAAGTCTTCTTTTTTTTTTATACTCGGTACAGAACCCTAAAATAGGAGCCTACGTCACTCAGTAGAATATAGTCAACACTACTGTTAAGGAACACCGCAATTCCATTTTCTAATAGAAAATTATGTAAATAAATTATTGAAAATAACTTATCCTTGTGTACCGTATTATATTCTTCGTCTCCTTGTAACACAAGACTTCTCCTCATTTCAAAATAAATCATGTATGTTGTCGGCTCGTTTTTAATTTCCTGCCTTCTTGTGGCTATGTCCAGGATAAAATGCTCTTAAACAATATTTCCTGACATTTTACAAAGGATGGGTTCAATTTTGTGGACGGGATTTAAAGGTAATTTTTTTAAACTGAAACTCATTTTCATTTAAAAATAACTCACAAGTTATTTTTAATAGAACGCTGTGAAATTACTGACGAATGTAACTCTTAGTCGAGGCCGAAGTGAAAGTTCGACGCTGCGAGCTCTATGGAGGGGAAAGGACATCGTTGTGGAACCAGTTACCAACTTCTGTATGTCCGAAGCGATACGACCTGCGCTTCTTTAAGACATATACTAATACTATCTCAAAGGCCGGCAAAGCGCCTACAGAACTTCGGGTTCTGCGGCGGCGGTAGCTTCCTACCATCTGTTTGTCTGTTCCTTTGTAATTTCATAAAAGCTTGTTTATAGAATTTTTTTAATTTTAAGTGTTATCTGATAATTGTTATGTCTTCACCGTCACCTCACAGAATATAAACTAGTTTCAGTTCATACCGTAGATGTCACGTAAGTCTTGAGAAAAAAAAAAAAGAAGTACTTGAGAAGAAAAAGCAACGAGTCTACATACGATTGGGTTTCGATATTTTATCTCAGGGTTCCCATGGACCACATCATCCAATACTATCTGACCCAAAAGGGGTCTGATAGCCATCGCAGTATAAAGTCCTTATAGAACACATTGCATTACGAAGATGAAAGACAGAAGTACTTTTCCGTTGGATTAACATACTACAACACCTAATGTACTATTAATTTAACAACAACAATATACGTTTATTTTGCGCTCTAATTTCAATTTCTAATCTGTTTGTTACTGTTGATATCGACGCAGTCACTGTGACATGTTGACTGTTATTTGACGCATAATGGACAGTTACTGTTTTGACATTTATAATATTAGGCTTAGGCTCCGGGAATCTGGGAATGAATAAAAATATTGATGTTTTATTCCGGATTAGAGATTAGACATGAACTTTACATATATATTTCATGAACTTTGTAGTGCCGAGTGAAAAAATATTTATTTAGACTACTTTGTCTTGCACATCAAAAGTTGTGCTGCGAACAATGATTTACATAAGTATATTGATAATCAATAGCAACTAACTACGGATATTGAATTGCTATATATGTGACAACGTATAAACGGTTTATAAAGTGATCGTGACTTTCTTTTCTGAGAACGCGTTAACCAGTATCGGATGACACTTGTCTACAAACCTGTGAATTAATTACTTGAACTAAAGTTCTTGCTCCCTTAATATAAGCTTCGGAATAGGGTCAATTAATTCAAATTCAATTCAATGTAAAAAAATATTATCTCTTTTTTAGAACACTTCGCTAATAGGTTCAACATGCATCGGAATTATTCAAACGTACGTCGACATATCGAGCGATAAATACCTAAAAGCTAATGCTACATTACCCTGTAGGAAGGTTAGTGTGTTACAAATTGAGAGAGCAGGGAACTTTATCATATATTTAACATATTCATGCGAATCGCAGTAATATTTAGTAGTAAAGTAAATAACCATTTCCTTCCATACTGAATAGTGCTGTCCAATATATTGCTGATAAAGTAGCCAAATGTCGTAATATTCAAATTATGATCGCGATTAACAATTAGGTACGCATCAACATAAATTCATAATGAAATTAACATGTAACTACAAATTTCCCTAAATGCTTATCAAAAATTGCCATTAACATGCCTTTAAGTGCCACTTATAAACATCCCTTCCAATTCAAATACTTCCCTAATTTATGATTCAAGCAGACAGGGGACGAGGTTCTCTATAAATATTAAATTAAGCTAATATTTCTTGTGTGGAGTGTGTGTATAGACTCTTCAAAAAGAACTCCGTCTGAATATAATTGTGAATATATAACCTGATTATTAATTTTCTAATGTAATAAAATATGATGCTACTTTTAGATATGATTATTTAACTTTATCGTAAAGGGCCCAGTACTTTCACTTTTGGATGCATGCTGCTGTTTTTAGGGTTTTTACTGAGACTTTGCTGTCCTTTTATGTATATGTGTCTTATGAAATTTTTATATATTTTTAATAAATTAAATATTTAAGTGTACTTCCAATTATGAATTTACGTTCAAGAAAGCTAAAGATGAAGATTTAAATGAACTTCTATAAGCGTTCCATTAGATTACTTCACTATTACCGCATTACTAAAAACCGTAAGTTAATCAGATTTTGGTATCATTCTGAGTATTAAGACCATGTGACATTATATAATTTAGAATTTGCGAAATAAGACTTTGATATATGATAACTTATTGATAGCAGGGAATGACAATATTTTACATGGTACATATTCATTTATATAGGTTACATAGGTTACAAATGAGCTGTTACGTGCTAGGTGATTGAAATGAAAATAGACGCCTGTAGATTACCATGAGTTGAACTGCTAGCTTGTTTGTTACTTTAAGATCTACATGAAGTTAGTAAATTGATTTTATTAAACAATTTACTTAGTTAAACAGACATGTAGTTTTAGAATGTGGCCTGTGTGTTTACACAGATCTGATATATCCTAGTCATCGAATTGAGATTTGTTAGAAAATATTTGTAACTAAACTACTGAATTACTTTATTGATTTTTTGCATGCAGACTAAGAACGTCATTACTCAATACACGAAATCGTGACCCGGAGGTAAACAAAATATTCGCGGTTGCTATGTGTAGTTAGATATAACACTACATACTTTATAACAAAATCGCCGGCAACGAGCGGTGCATCACGGCAGGTTGATGACCTCATTACACATGATGAAATAAAATAAAATTATTTTTCATATTTAGTTTGTTTGAAAATATTTATTTTTGATTTTGCTGTTTGGAGTTTGGACTAGTCTGATAGTTTTAAAATATTCGTATACACTAGTGCTACTGGTGTTTCCAATTTTCGTGGTATTATAAACTCCGCTCTGTATATCTCTCACGCTGAATTTGTTATTTTATATTAACCTCATCCCTCAAATTGATTATCTCGAGGATGTTGCTTCTACCCGTAAACTTTGGACTACTCTGCCGCCGCCTTCGATCATTAAGAGTATTTTTTTCTACATCAATCGGATCCCGCTTTTCACGGGAACCTTCTTTAGTGCAGGCTGTAGAAATCTCCTCTATTCAAATGAGCTGGAAAGCTTTGCCTCGTTTTTCTCCTCCCACGAGCGTTCAGTGCCCCGTGTGTCTTTGAGAATCCCGAGTTCATCTCGTAATCTCTTCGGCCGGCTGGTCTGCACTTCAACAAGTAGTGGTTAATTTAAGGGAGAAATATCGTTTAAACCGTCCTAATTTTAAGGATATTTAGAAGAACCGTCCGGTCACCACTGGCTGGTTACAGGTTATATGTGGAAAAAGTAGCATGGGTGGCTGGCTATTGAGGCAGGCACATTCAGAAAATTTAACATGACATAATCTGCTATTGTTTATGAGCAAACTCTTTGTTTAACCATTCACTGTCGCAACACCCAAATTAACTTCAAATGTAAATTAAACAATGTATAAGAAAGATTTTTGTTGTATAAATGAAATATGTTTTCTATTGAAAGAACGACTTTAATTGGTACTTTATTACCAAAAAATTAAAAAACGTCTTAGGTACTTCCAGATACAAATTAACTAGTGCTAGATTATTTTTTCTGGAAAGTTAACAGCCTTTTATCTTTTTGAGGAATCGGTTTTTAGGGTTCCGTATCCAAAAAGGGTTTTTTATAGTATAGTAGGGCAAAAGAGAAATAGGAGCTTATTGACAACTACCGACACCCATAGACATCCGATTTATTGTCACGCATCTGCGTTGCCCTCTTTCCTTTACACGAAGACTTCACTATCTATCTCCGTCTGTCCGTCTATCTATCACATAAACCAGTGGTGATTTCACAGATGCCGTGTTTCTATTGTCGTTATAACTACAAGTTTACTAAAAATCAAATTATAATTGTGAAGACCATTTTATATAAAATATTTGCACATACATGTGTACATCAACTTATGCAAAGTTCCGTTTTTGCGATCGATACGTTCTAATTATATCTATTTTAAGTGTATAACGCCTTTTCCAGTACTCTAAAGCGTAACAATTAATATGTAGTTTTTATTTTCCTATTTTCTGAAAAATATATTTGTATTTCGAATGATTGGTTTAATTATTATCATAATCTTTTCATCGAGCTATAGTAGATACTGTCATGCAAAACTTTGTCATGTCAAAAGTACCGCTCACATTCATATAAAAGCGATGAACGCTACGTGTGCTTATAAATGTATGACCAACGTAATGAAGATTTTACAGAGCGAGGCGACCAAGCCGTGACCGTTTGTAGTCAGTCTTTATCTACTAAACATGGTTCCGATGTACCAACCGTTACAGCAATATAAAGGCTCATTCACATGACAAACGGTACGGCGAGCGCGGCAAATGCCGCTGACGGGGAACGCGCGTAATCCGCGTTTGTGTGAAAAGCAGAGACTTTAGTTGTATCTAAATAAAGTTTTTGAACACTGTTTTTTATTTGTATTTTTATAGAAATAGTTACTACTATTACAAGATATTGGTTGTACCGCTTTACCACGCTTACCGAAAATATATATTTATAGTGTAAATAACCTGTTTATAACTGATAGAGGTATTGAGGTGTAGATTAGCGATAAATAAAAATAAATTTTGCATCTTTCTGCCTCTTTCCCTTTGTGCTAACTGTACTCTCATTAAGAGAGCACAATTTTATTCTAAGTTCTCGCTGTGGAAATCATCAATTTTTTTCATTTAATTGCATTTAGCTTTCAATTATATTCCCTTATACTTGATGGAATGCTCTACTTTTGTCAAGGTTCTTCTAAGTAGAGCGCATCTATTTGTACCAACTTTAAATGGTACAGAGTTTTCAACTTCAATAGGACGAGATGTCTTTCTATATAGTATAAGGGAATAAACGTTCAAATCTTTTTGATGACTACCTTCACCTATAATTGTTATGCACATATATTTTCATTCTTTCCTCCCTCCAATGGAACTTCGGAAATTTACAAAACCCGTGGAACGCTACAGTATAGTAGTGTATATTTAGTTGTATTATGTGACCGACATTTTTTAGGTCCTGGTTCCCCGGTCATGCCGGTCCAACAAAAATTTGTTACAAAATTTATCATAGAAGTGTCGAATGACTCACAGTAATATAGTGTATTAAATTATTTTCAACAATTATAGTAAATAACTTAGCTAAGTGTATAATATTTTAACATGTAAACTCGTGTAGTAAAAGAAATATTAAATATGTAAAATTGTATTGCAACAAACCTCATAATCCTGATTGATCATCAACTGTCCACAGTAGGTTGTGGATCGTGTATAACTCGAGCGGGGATGCTTTACAACATTAACAAGTTCCTATTCAACTTAATCATTTCTCAGCCATTAAACTTAAATATGAATAACGCCTCGAGAAACTAATAAAAAATATGATAGTGTGGTTCGTAACACAGATATTAAGTTCTATATATTCGTTATTCTCTTAGCTAATAGTTTGATCGTAAAATTTAAGAACAAGGGTGATATTCCACATTTCGATTTGCCCCTGTGAAACTAACATCTGTTGGAATAGGTGTTAATGGAACTGCAACACTCGTTGCTCGGCGTAAGGAGAGCTGAGTGCTAAAAGTTACAAAGCACAGACGTTAGTGCGTCCACTATTCTCTCAACGTAAAACTGCGTGAATGTTGCTCATTTGTTATTTAAGAGGCCATACATTTTTCTTACTTTAGCATATTGCTCGTAAACGCCCTGGAATAAATTTTGCTACACTTAATGTTTAATTTTCTTTTTCGTGATATTACTTGCTGTCGCAGAATTTAAAAATCGATGTATTCATTAACTAGTATGTACCGACACACAAACAGAATTTCCTACTTCATATTATAATATTATTAAGCTGCTTGTACTTTTATTAATCATAAAAGGTTAGTCCTTAATTAAACGTAATTAGTTGACGAACCAATAGGTATTCTTTTTTCCAATTGAATCTACTTTTATATTCCTGTATGTGACTAACTACATAATTTAAGGAAAGTATTAAACATTCAACATGCTTTTATGAGTTGTTACATAAAGAATAAAAACAGGGCCTATTACTGAGATCTCGATGTCTGTTTGTTCGTCTGTATGTCGTCAGGCTGTATGTCATAAACGGTATACGTTGACTTCGAAGGGAATGTATTTCTGTTGCTTATATATTTATTACTGTCTTAATAACGAATACTAGAAAATAGAATAAAAGTATTATTTGAGGGAGCTCCTATGCAATGCAGGTGTTTTTGCCACATTTTTGTAGATGGACGAAATCACATGTGCGCTAGTCCGACGTACATTTAGTCATTTCTTGTGCATTCATTTCGCATATAAAAATACACATAGGGGACACTGCTGGATTGGTGGATTGGATTGCTGGGATTTAATGCTTGTATCATCAAAGGTTAGTCAGCACGTAGTTTTAATGCAAGATGGTTGCAAACAAATAATCGCAAGTCAAATGTGCATTTTATTATTTAACATTTACCTTGAACTATAATTCCCATTCCCATTACATTTTATACAATTCTCAACAAAAATCCTTACGATTTTTGCTGAAGAATTTTATTCTTTTACATTTGGGATTCTGTAGATTCGTCGATTACGTGCGTTAGTAAAAAATATACAGTCCAAAAAGAACGGCGGTTCGTTAGTGAATATACGCTAAGTATATAATAATTTGTTTTGCCGAACAAGTGCGTGTGACACCCGTTGAGATTGAAACAGAATGAGAACAGTTTGTCATAAAATGTGTCACATAAATAAACACACGACAAACTGATAAAAGAGTAACTTTATGATCAGTTTTAATACGAAATATAACATGTTTATATATCCTTTCTTCCACCTCTCCAGGCCATTGCACAAGTGGAAGAAAGGATGCCCACGCATTTGCTTGATAATAATACGCATGGCTGTGGCATTGTTATTCCTCCTCCCCCCTCCGTCGTACTTAACCTCGCGTCTCTCCTATGCTATAAAAAGGTATTCTTTTTACCAAGTAATAGGATTAAACCATTATCACGGCTTTTACCCGATTTGAAGCGCAAATCGACCCCACCCGTCAGAGGGTGGGGGAGGAGGCCGGCCTCCTCTGACAAGCCAAACCGAAAGACGAGCTCAACTTTTCCTAAACACGTCCCGCAACATTAAACGGCATCGTGCGCGCGCCGTCCCACTAGCGTGGGGAGGGGGACCGCTCCCCCTTTTCGGTCCCAAAAATAACCACGATAGGGTAATGTCCACTAAAATTCCGGTTTGCTTCTTCCCATCGGCGGGAAAGGAGGGGGGTCTGTCCCCCTATCGTCTACCTATAACCAGAAGACAAACAACAAGTCAACAAAAAGTCTTCCGTAATCAGTCGAACTGTTAGGGCTGGCCAAGTGCCGCCAATCAGTAGTAGGTCCCTCCGGAAAAAAAAAGTAATAGGTAAAAAAAAAATATGTTTACCGTAACTTACGAAAGACCATCTTCTTATTCATTACTCGGTAATCCACAGCTAAAGTCAAAGTATAATTCATATAAAAAAGCATATTTGACTGTTCGATTTTGTTGTCCGTTCTTTATATATAGCTATATAGAGTTAAGTTTATAAATATTGTTTTAAGGCCGACTTAATCTTTACGATTAAGCAAAGATTTAAAAGAATGAATGTTGTGGAAATCTGCTAATACGCCACCCATTTCTCAGACAGTCTCTGTGATACGCCATGCAACACATATATTACCTTTAGTGGACGCTGTATCACGCCGCCCCTCACGTAGATTATCGGCGACATTGGTGCCACTGAGAGCTCAAACTCATGAAACCAATCGTGGAATGTGACACGAAATGAGGTTTCATCGTGAAATGCTAATCAAAATACTCGTAAATCATAACTTTCTTAATTATTTCAATTAAATCGAAACTCATTAAGAATGATTGCATGAAAATTAACTCGCCTTAAATTCATTGCGACGTGACATATATAGTTTTCAATTTGCTGCCAAGTCTAGGTACAAATGATAAATAAACAATAAACGTAATACATACGCAATAACATTGGTGAAAAGTTCCATTCTTTAAATTGAAAATGATTTTTATATTACGAGTATATTGTTTACCAGTCGCCAGTCCTGAGAACTATAATCTTATTCTTCGTAATTATACATATACACACATCTTTTCGCCTGTTCTCTTATGGGTTAGGGTGAGGGAATGGAACGCCACATTTCACTCTTGACTTGATGTGCTCTTTAGTGTCGCCACATAAAGCTCTTGCTTAACATTACCAGTACCTTGCCTTCTCCACATTCAAAGCTCTCTTCATAAAAAGACGTTGGTTGCGAAGACTCTTGACAACTTCGGACGGTACCCGATCAATCTGACCATGGTATGGTCTTGATCTTCCCTGGTACCTACATCCTTCCACATTCCCGTTGTATACTTGTTTTATACTTATGTTATCAAAACTTATTCATACAAAATGTAAATAAATAAATCACTATTCACGAATAAAATATAAAGCACTTACACAACCAGATATGATAGTAATTTAGGTAGTAGAACCTAATACCGATAGAAGTTCAATAAATTCTAGAGCTGCTCTGAATATTTATTTCCACTTGTTGTGCAGATATTGAAGGAGTGCAGATATTTACTTGCTAAGTGGAAAGCCCACTTGAAGAATTTGATTGTTTCCTGTGAACTTTTATATAATTTTCGAAGACCAAAATACAATCAGTAAAGTTTTAACTGATCACTAAGAATGCCGCATGTGAAATAAAATAAAACTGCTATGTCAGTCCACAGAAGATGCGGGAAATTATTGACCCGGCAGTCCAGCTGAGGACTATTGAACGCTGTCATCATCAGAATTTGTTATAGGGTCACAACTGAAAAGTGGCTACGAAGATAATGTTAATCTTATAAGATTTATAACACGTTGAAAAGCCTATTTTTTGTTTAGAAACATAAATCAGATTTTATTATATCCTGTTAATCTTATAAGATTTATAACACATTCGTTGAAAAGCCTATTTTTTTGTTTAGAAACATAAATCGGATTTTATTATATCCTTTTATTAAGAACTGGCTATCCGCCCCGGCTTCGGCTGTAAAAATATGGAGTGGAGTTTAGTGAATACTTTGTTAAGGTAACAAAGCTTAACAGATTACTCTCTAAAATCCTTCCAGGAATTGCTTTGTTAATTGATGAAAACCGGATGAAAATCAATAGATTTTGAGAAAATCAGTCAATATCATCGATTTTTTCTCTTGATCTTGGTCTTTTA
>JAFELO010000481.1:60871-93188 GCA_017140195.1 Eumaeus atala
ACAGATAGAGGTTATTATATATTGACAGAACAATAAATGATGAATAAGGGACCATATATTTTGAGGTTATACTATTTAACATAACTTATTAAACATGGTCCACTTTTAAATTAAGTACGGGTGTTTTTGATGCTACCTTTTATATTTTTCGTTAATTACTATATATCGTTATGACTAGTATGGTATACTTACTTTAGTCGGATACTTTAGGTAAGATACGAATTACTTCGAAGTACTCCTTTTTAGTGGTCGATTAAAACACACGCTATGTATAGCTAAAGCTCATATGCCCTCATACGCACGGCTAAATGCGGGGGCACTCAAACACACATACATATTTCAATCATAAATTTGATTAAAATTGACTACTATGGAATAATCTACTTTTTAGCTTATTTGTCTCCGAATAATTACAAAAAATGTTGTATTTTACCAGCGATGCGACTCTCGCTCCGCCGTAAAATGAAAATATCGTTTTGCATTTCGAGCGGCTTGTCAGTAATATGACCCATTAGAGGGTAGGAAGAAATTAGGGCAACGGACCGGCATAGTAATCATGTTAATATTTACTGGACATCAGAAGTACCCGACTTTTCAATACATATATATTTAAAAAAATAACAAATGTACTGCGGACTCCATCCGATAATTTATAAAAATCTCAATTGACGCCACTGTAGATCCTTAAGGAACAGAAGAAGCAGAGATTGGAATGGAAAAAATCATACACTTTGTACATGATTGAACAAGACACTTCGTTTTACCTGTTTATACCACCTCAGTGTTGTATCGTATTTTCTAAAGAAATTTTGTTTCGATATCTGATTGTAAAATGAAGCAACATACGATATATTTGCTCCATTTTCACATATCGGAACCAATTCCGCCGCAGCGACCTGTACAGATCTGTAGTCTAGAGTAATTCTTAATCAGCTGCCTAGGCATCACTGGCTTGAATTTTTAAAGAAATCATTTTGTTGTTATACTTTTTAGTTTCACGTTGCTAAAACAGAACTTACTGCTGTTATCCTAGTATTGTTTTCAGCAACATTTTACTCTTCATATTTGCATATGTTCGGCTGTATATTTCTTTTAATAAAATACATTTTGAAAATGACCTGCAAATCTTACTAATATTATAAGTTCGAAATTTTGTATAAATGTTTATTATCACGCCAAAAGTATCCAATGGATTCTGATGAAACTTGGCGATTTTGTAGCTTGTATACAAGTATTTTAAACATTTATTGTATACATTCCCGTAGTTTTGTTTGTATTGCAGGAGAATAAAGTCGTGTTTACAGCTTGAGAAGAAATATTTATATTTTTTATTTATTATATGGACTATTGATATTTATGATGAGAACTAACTTCTAAGATAATGTTTCAAGAACCTAAATTTCTCTTCTTGTTATGCAGTTATTATGAATCAGCGGCCACATACAGTCGTGAAGTCGCATACGTATTACTAAAATATATATTCAGGGAGTTAATTATTATATAGAAAGTAGTTGCTGACGAAATCATCACTATAATTATTATCCCTTATCCGTGCACTGCTTGTATCTTCCAAAGAACGCACTACATCGGATCTCCTACTGCTCGTATTCATCCCGAAATACTAGTAGCCGACTACAAATTCCTCTCTCTAATTTTTTTTTTCTTTTATAAATAGATGTTTTCTAAGATTTTACACTGTTCTGCTTGTGACAATTTACAATATAATTCTGTGAATGGTTCAACAATGGGAGAGGATGTTAGTGGTTTAGCCAGATTAGAGCTCTGAAAAAGAACACACAACCAATAAGATCCCGTCCCATTCTCTTGGCTCCATCAGCCAACTAAGAATCGGGCAATATAGAAACTCGGTTACAATAAAATAGAAGTTAACACCCACCTTTCACACGTGGCATATTCTATCCAAACTAACACATTACAGACATGGTCTACCAAATTAACAGCCATACAGATCATGTAAATAACCATACCAAAATGCACACATAAGAGAATTAAGACATTGTAACATTAATAAAGATTTTGTCGATTTGTTATTAGCACAAGGCACTCTCAGTATTAGTAAAATAGATAGAATGTCTTTAGCAATTGTTATGTCTTAATGTAAACTAAACTAATTAGTAGTTCCATAATTGCAACACCTCCCAAAGAGTGATAGTGGATAAATTAGTTACGCAGTTTTTGTTATTAAATAAACCATTTTCGTATGCAAACTTTAAAGTACAAAGAATTCAAATGGGTTTTGATAGAATTTAAAAAGATAAGTGAACCGATGTTCAAACATTAATCTTGTAGACGTCCGCCATCGTGCTCTGTAGGCGACAAATGCGATTAGTGGCATCGCCTTCCGTACTCATAGCGACATAAACGTACTCGAGGTAGGTATACTTTATGAGTAGGTTGCATTCAATGTTTATGTCTTGTATACTGCAAAATACACAATAACCTATATTATCAATATACACAATAACCTATATTATCTATATTAATATTATAAAGACGGAAAGTTTGTTTGTAAGGGATAAATTTGTAGATTCAAAGATTGACCAATTTAAATGTCATCTTTAGATCAATGAGGGATATTGCAAACAGATGGAAAACGAATGTGGAAATTAACTTTTGCAAGTAAAGTTATCTGAAAATACTATTTAAGTATATTTTAAAAATAGACATAAAATAGCGTTACAAATATTTGTATTTATTCGATAAATCTCCAACACCACATACATTTGCATTAAAAATATATGGTTTTCAAACTACTCGACTTAACGTAGGCAGTAATTTGCGTTTAAAAGGTCTTTTGTTCTGCATTGCTGTTGATATCTAGCAAATATATTTGTTTTCCCTCATATACCAAACAAAATGACTATTTGAATTGAAATGTACGTATATAAGATCGACTAAGCAAATGTAATACAAGTTTTATATTAACATAGAGAAGAGATATTTTTTTAATTTTATTATCTATCACATTCGATAAGTATTTTGATATCAATGATGTGCATAAAATTTAGTACTCTATTGCAATTCCCCGAACGACACGACTTAGGCATCTTCAGTAAAAGTTCTTATTGCAATATAAATCATATGGCAAACAAATTCGACATTAAAAAGTAAAACAGCCAATGCACACAAATGTTGAATCAAACTTGATCTCAGGCTTAGCCTCAGGGCTTTTATATTAAAGTGAGCAGCCGACTCATCTGTATAACCTTATTGGTTTGCGGATGTCTTTGTATATGGCTGTTTTCCGGTTGAGAGTGATGAGTAACAAAATTTAATATAAACATAGTTACTGACAGACACCACTGAGTAAGTGTGCAGTTAGAATGTTATTACGCGTCATACAAATATCATTACACAATACTTATCGATTTTGAATTAGCATCATCAGAGATGATTTGAATAGGTTACGTCCATAAGTATCAATTGACCCAAATGGTCGATGTGCCCGCGAAATGGTAGAGTTTCATTGCGTCGTTAACATCATCAACCACAATCCGTCCGTATATTTCTTACATTTCTTTGTATATATATTAAGTTTACCTGTAATTTATTAGTTTGTTTAGAACGGCGAAAAGTTTGACACCATAACATCTTGTGCATCGAAAAACCCCAGCTTCATGTACGAAAATGTACGATGGCATAGTAATGTTTCAAATAGGTGGAGCATGGGAGTGACATAGAATAAGAGCCTGTATTCTCCTCCATGGGCCGGTGTCTCCGATGAAGACGGGAACTGTTTTGTCAACTAATTAAAATTCGTAAATATATGGAATTCTTTATCAATATTTCTTTTAGTACGACTGCCGCCATCCATGAATATCCACATTTTCGCTATGCTGATGCGTTGCCATCTTCTCCGGGACTAAGGGAAAACCCCTCTTATGGGCTATCGCCTAATCACAAATACCTGGAAGCGCAACAGCGAAGCTGTCTCTTTAAGTGCGCCTGAAACCTACAGTTGTATATTTTGGAACATCTGCGGGAGAGTGGGTGAGTAGGTGAGTAGGTCTCCTTTTTGATTCGAAACCTAGTCTCGTGACCCAATGAGCACTCACAACAATCAGATGAAACCTCATTGAGTTTATCTTCGCATCTACAGCATAAGTGTTCAGTTACGAAAAAAAGACGAAACTATTTATCGTTTATGCCATGATAAATGTGTGTAAATGTGTTTGCTCAACGGGTTGTTGAACGTGCTATGCTGGGTGTTTCTTTGTTCCACAAAATTCATAACGAATTTATAAGGCGGAGAATTAAAGTATCCGATTACACATGACGAATAAGCTCGCTGAAGTAGCAATGTTCTGGTCAGACGCTCAGAAGAACCGATGGTAGATGGGCCATTAAGGTCCTGGAGTGGAGGCCGCGTTTAGAAAAATGGAGTGTTGGTCGACCGTTCACCAGGTGGGAAGCCGATCTCTGTGCAGTAGCTGGTCCGGGATGGATGCGAGTAGCAGGAGATCGGTCGTCATGGCGTTCATTGAAAGAGTCATATGTCCAGCAGAGGACCAATAAGGGCTGATATTGATGACGATGATGACAAAAGTGGGCTTAGGCCGCACTGCTATTAAACCATACAGTAACTACTCATAAAAGTCACGCCACAATGTGATTTGTGTAAAAGTGATGAAATTGTATTAATAAAATGCTCTTTGTGCTACAGCGACAATGAAGTTCGGGCTTATCGCAAGGAACGCTTAAACAAATCTTTCTTTTATTTAAAAAAAATGAATATGACGTGACAGCACATGGCCGTATTTATGACACAGTCACACCGCACCTTGTTGCCTGTAATTTGTTTTTTGTGAGGTACTTTCATTCTCCGGTGAAGATGCGATATTGAATTAGCCGAAATAGATCACCGAACAATCGAAGACTTTCGTCTTCTAGTTTTTATATATATGCGTTCAGATTAGCGTTGCGTTAGATTAACACCATTCATTCTATGTGATAGTCTACACATGCGTCGAGCTGAGCAGGCTAAATAAAGTTTTGTGTGGTTTTGAAATGCTTTTTACTTTAAATTGAATTACGATTGTATCAGTCGAAAGATAATGTTCGGAGACGATTGCAGACTCTTCGCAAATCAAAACGCACTTGCCTTGAAAAGCCAATTATAACTTCTACCTAGCCTAGAATTTATTAATGAAGACATCTGGACGTATTTTCACAAACTTATAAATATTTAATAGGTGTATCCACCTACACGACTTATTAATAATTATGATATAGTGACAACAATTTGTAACAACAATATTTAATAAGATATGAATAATAGATTAATAGAATTTTATTGCACAACAATTGATGGAAAATTTCCATCTTTTCCATTATGAAACTCGAAACATATTATGCATGTTGCCATTTTATGATAGACTTACTGAGCAAATTTGCCATTAAATTAATTTGAGTAAGGAATAAAATATGAGAATACAAGATAGGAACAAGAAAGTCTACAGGGTTATGCCGTGCGGTCACAAATCCATAATCCATACAGTAACTTAATTCTTAATAGAGTTAAATCCTTACAATAAATTTACTTTTACGGATTTTATCACGATTTATTTAATTATTTAACGAGTTCTAAGTTACAGAACCTTTTCCAACTATGGTCACGGGTGGACTGAGATGACAAATCACTAAAAGTATAAACGTAAATAGTAAGTACTACAATGGGGTACTATTTACGTTTGTCAGCTGATGTGAAACTCCGACGTATTACAAAACCTGTCTGAGGGCGTGCATAAGCTGTCCCTCGTTACGTTAGACTTGATAAAGCACGAATTCTCACTAGAGAACACCGATTCCGTCCAAGGGTGATCCGGAGGCTTCAGAAGTTAAGAAACATCCAAATATTAATAGAGAAGATGTCAGGGTTTTTCCCTCTGCTTAGGACCCAGTGATAAAAATAATCAAATCATAACTTAACACAACACCTTAAGATATAATTACTATTGGTCAACATCATAATGAGTTAGAGGTAGTTCCAACTGGTATTGCAGCCAAATTAGGCCAGCATACAGCATTGAAGATGATATCTATTCTATCTCGTTTCGTGTGGTTTATTTGCTTTCTTAATATTTATAATAAAGTAAATGCGTTAACAGCGTAAAAAAGTGTTTTTCTAAAATTATTTATCAGTGGAACAAAACTTTTGCTATGGTGATACTATCAATACCCTCTTATAGGACGTGGGGACGAGAGGGCAGGAGCAGGCGGCGCTTTTGAAAATAGGGCAAGGGGTGAGGATAGGAAAGTCACCATATTGCAGTGTCTCATAGTTGGTGGGGTTGTCGTGTGGTGTGGGGCAACTCTTCTTGCAGGAGTCGTCGGTCCCTTAGGGGAATGACTACCGTCGTGGTATTTGTTGTTTGTAGGTATTCTGTACTATAATATCCCGCTAGTCCCACACACCACTAGAGCAAACCCATCGCCGGTGAAGGCGCTTAAATGCGTTTCCCCGCGTAATCGTGGACGCGACTACGGTAGTCTAAATTGCCTTAATTTGTTTGTATAAACAGTCCAAATCCAAAGAATAGTCCTCCTTATAAGATTATTTACTATCCTCTCTTATTAGATTATCACAAACACTAAATCCTCCTTCTTAGATTATCACAAACAAAAATGAGTGTATAAATGAGGCTTAGGTAAATAATCAATGAGAACGCATTCAATTTCCTTTGGTTCCAAAGTTATCGGAACTTAAGTTTCAATTTCCATACATCTAATCATAACATTTATTTTATGGTTTAACATAAAACAGTCCCCAACAATGTTTTATATGACACACAAATTTGCCAACCGGTAAGTTCCAGATAGCCTTTCTTCGCGGATAGTCGTGGTGATATTTCTGCCAAATTTCTTGTTTATTGCTGTTGCTGCTTTTATTAATGAAACATTCACAGACAATTTATTCCATAGCTTACAAGCTTTAAAGAATAAATAAGACTATATTTAATACTTCTAGCTTAAAATTGTAACTTCTGAATATAGTTTTTTCCTTTTTTTTTTAGAAGATCCTCCTTTTTATCATGCTTAACATTTAACACGAAAAGAGCTTTCATTATAACTTCCCAATATATCTTGTGTGAAACCTTGATCTGGTTTGACATTGTCGATTACGGAAAATATTGGTTTGGTGCTTAGATTCAATGTTGAAAGCAGAAGGGCCAGTAGTAGTAGTTCTGGAGTGGAGGCCGCGTTAAGGAAGACGAAATGTTGGTCGACCGCACACGAGGTGGGAAGATCTTCATTGAAGGAGGCCTATATCCAGCTTTGGACCGGTAAATTCTGATAACAATGATGATAGATAAACATCCATGACTTGGACAGGTTTCAAGCAGAACCGCTTTATTGCGGGGATTAATATACACGGCTAGCCCGCTACGTTGCCACTACCCAAGCCGGTCGGCTCTGAATAATGTTCGGGGGTTAGGAAATCCATCGAAGCACGCTCAGTCGATCCTGTCTTTATTTTAAACTCAGTCGCGACGAATTGCCACCTAGGATGAAATTGAGAATTGACTTTCAGCTACACACACATTTTGACGTCTTAACATATTACTGGTACCTCAGAGATCTAAAAATTGGAAAACAGTTATCTAAAAATAGATTAGGATTAAGTTCGACGGATTTATATATTATAGATAATAATTTGAATAAATAAATAAATTTATATAATTTTTCCACAAATAGTTTATTTTTCACCTTACACTTTACAAAGTGTAAAGAGAAAAATACATTATTTGTGAAAAAAAAAGTATATAAATTTATTTATTTATTATTTATTTATTCAAGTGTTAACATGAATTTCCAACAAGAAGTGACAATACATTAAGGGCCGATTTTTCATTCCTTGGAATAATAGGTAGACAACCATCCATCATATGATAATATCTGGATGTTTATCCAGATGTTATCATATGATAAAGATAATGATAAAGATGTTTGTTGATATAGTGTATTAATAAATATTAAAATAATAATTTGTTTCTGTTTAACTCCAGATTCTTCCGGAAACATAACAGCAATCGTGGCTTGAAGTCGCCCTCGATGTGAATATTCACAACGTTATGCTCATTCAAGTTATACTTTGTCTGTTACATGGTCCCGTGTGAACTGAATGTTTTCCGTTACACTTTTGGGGGACAGATGGGCAATCGGAGCCTTTCTATGTCTACGGACGCCCATGAAATCAGCAAAATTACTGTGCCGGCGCGTTGCCCTCCTTACTCACGCCGATGGGCATCTAACTAATCACAAACCGCGCGTAATGCGACACCGCAAGTGTCACTTTGTGGCATTATCATGTGAGCGAGGAATACCTCCCCGATCGTGCGTAGCCTTAATCGGCTGCAATGTGGCATATCATTAAGCATATATGGTGATATTGAACCAAAATTGGAATAAAGAATAAAAAATAGTGATGAAAAAGTCTTTTCGATTGCAGAAACTTTCAGGACTGCAGATTCGTATTTGACCCGAAAAGAGTCTAACACGAGCGCTTTTGCAAACTCATTAAACTTAGATGCCCCTGGCCTCCACCATATTACAAATTTACACACTAATTTATATTTTATTAATATTTTATTTTCCTATTTTGCCGAAAAGTTTATTTCCGCCCTTTTCCGCCCGGCCGGCGTTCTATTTGAATCTCCAAAACATTATGTGAAAGTTGGATGCATTTTTTGCAGTATTACTATTACATTTTGTATAATGTAAAAATTCTTCAAACAGAAAATCTAAATAAATACGAATATAGTAATATTTGGAATTATAACAACTCGACTTCACAATTATTTAGGTGTATTATATGTAACGCATTTAGAACATGACCAACGGATTATTGTTATGGCGATATGCATATCCACCTAGTGCCTTTGGTGAAGTGCTCAGGAACTGTTAACATATGATCTAATTAATCAGTGAAGTCATAAAGATACTAGGACGACAACTCCACATAAAAAATTCTCGCACCCACAAACCCAAGATTTTCATGACTATGCAATGGGTTAGGCTTTACGTACTCACCTTTCTTCTATGGTACTTAAATACACATCATCTTACTGTATCGGAACGTGTAAAGGATATCCCGCTCGATTCAATAGGCTTCGTCAAAGATGTCTTGTTTCCTCTTGGGCTTCTGAGCCCCACCTCCACGACAAGGCCTTGGTAGGAAGGACGTACAGGACATGTTGTATAAACACTAAGTATTATGACATGGACCCTCCATTCATAATCCTCTCCGCGAGTCAAACGATCACGTCAGCGCCAGGGCCATTCTAGCTAACACGCTTGAGCTGCCCCGGACGTCATAGCGTCTGGGAAGGAGAGACCTCTCAGTCCCTGGCATTATAATAATATTCAAATTGGCTGTTACATACACTATCATATTAATATACATGTCTCCCATCTGTGGGAGGGGCGGGATTGGCCCCTCTTTCGACCCCAAATCTTGGGTATTTTTCTCTTCTCTTCACTTCAGTATGTTTAGGTGAAACAAAACTTAAGACATCAATATGAAAAAAAAAAAGATTACAAAAGTGTAGTAGTAATTTTTTATACACATTATAGGGGGATCAAAAGATATTGGTAGCCCTTTGATGACTACCAACGTCCATAAAGACTGGCATATTTTGTTATGTCGATGCGTCCCTTTTTCTCCTCGCCTCCAATTGGCCACCAGCTACTCACAAACCACACAAAACGACAAGAAGATTCACAACACTTAGTTCATAATTCCGAATGCAAAGCCCGCCGTTTAGTTTCCACATTTTATGCGTATATATTGCCCCAATGTCCTCATCACTCACATCCATCCTTCTAGTGCAGGAAACGTTCCTCAAAGCTAGAAACTCAAACCCGCGTATTTGTAATTACAATATTGTTCGAAACGACAGGACCCGAACCTGCTTGGGGGGTACAGCCTTCTATTACAAGAGGTCCCTCCATTGTATCCTACTCCACCCGCCCCTTCTATAAAATCTATAAGTATCCCTATGTAAGCTATGCATGACGGGCCATCAGCCCATCACCATAGTCCCTGTATACCAGTCAGGTTCAAAGCCGCTTCTAGTTAGCGACCTGGACGCTATTTTCGAAAATTTAAACGACGACCCAATAATATTAGTTGGGGACCTCAACGCCCATCACGTGACCTGGGGCAATAGATACAACAACAGTCACGGGACTGTCCTTAGAAAATATGTCGATGATCGTAACATTATCATCAACGCTCCGTATATCCCAACCCGTTATTCCCCGAACAATAATGGGTATATACGTTACCCGAGTACCATAGATATAGCATTGGTTAAAAACGTTTCACTCGCCATCAAGACGGCTGAATCGTTACACGAGCTTAACTCGGACCATAGAGCCGTTTTAATAGAAATAGGAGATAATCGATGTAATAATAATTTTAAAATTAAGAAAAAGATCATCGACTATAAACTACTAAAAGATAATTTAGATAAAGTCAAATCGAGTGTACCGGTGGTATTTCCGAAACATCGACCTACATTGTGACTCTCAATTGACCTCGATAAAAGGACACTTCAAAGAGCTGTCTCAAAACTTCTTTGACCGTGCCCTCAATCACAAAAATAAATTAATCGTTAAAACGTCGGAATACGACCCGACGTTATTAACCGACTCCCGTTACCGTCGGCCGAAGCACCTATTGCACGACGCCGACAACGCGATCGCGATAGCAGTAGCAAAGTCCGTCCAAGAACGCAAACAAAGACACACCAAGACACGCTCCCGCAGTAAAATGCCAGTAGGGCCAACCTACGGATAGCAGGTTTTTCGTCGGTAGTAGGTAGTAGCTATCGCTACATGACCTGACCCGACAGACCCTTGGGTCGGTTGGACGGTGCATAAATGCATTCACCCCTGCTAGAACCAATACGATATACACCGCTCGTACCGGTCGAGCGATGAAATCTTACATACAGTGACACAGATATAACGTATGACTGATAGAATGTCAAACTCACACACCGCTTACGGAAACGAGCCCGGGTTCGAATCCGTAAGTCGAGAGCTTAGATTGCAAGAAATAAAATAACGCGCCCTTAGAGAGCTCTAATAATAAATAAATTAAAAATAATAGTGTAGTGCAAATCGACCCCCTTCGTCAGAGGGAGTGGGGGCGAGTAGGCCGGCCTCCTCAGATAAGCCAAACACTAAACGAGCTCAATTATCCTTATCCACGACACCGTAACTTAAACGGCATCGTGCGCGCGCCATCCTACTAGAGTGGGGAGGGGGACCGCTTCCCCCTTTTCCGGTCTCAAAAATAATCACTACAGTGTACGTTCACAATCAACCCGGTTCATCTCTTCCTATCTGCGGGAAAAGAGGGGGGTCTGTCCCCCTGTCCTGTCCCAGAAGACAAAACGTCTTCGTCAACAGTCGAACTGTAGAGGCTGGACTAGCGCCGCCAATCAGTATTAGGTCCCTCCGAAAAAAAAAATCACTCACATCCTTAACACTATCAGTTAAAAATACCCCAGGTACCTACTCCAGCGTGAAGCGCTACATTAAATTTACAAGAGATATTTTTGTAGTTTTATGCAATGGCAACCTTTTTGCGACTACTGACGCCCATAGACATTCGAATTTGGCAATTAGATGTGTTGCCCTTATTTAAACCTCACATACTGTACTAAACGCGGCATAGCTGTCGTTACGTTAGTGTATTTATGACTAATGTTTAGGTAATACACCATATGTAATAGTACATGACATAATTTAGCAAAACAAGTAATAATTTCAGTAGACAGTCAAGTATATACATTCCAACACTTTTACTAGAGCTGTATGTTAAAGCGTGAAGAATTTGTGGTCTAACAGTACTTTTAAATAACAAATGAACTAAATCCACACTTCTACGTCGAGAGAATAATGGACGTACAACGTCTGTGCTTTGTAACTTTTAGCACTCAACTGTACACCGGTCAGCAAATGTTGCGGTTCCATTAACACCAATTTCAAACGATATTTATTCCACAAGCGCAAGTGCACTCGTATGTTAACGATATTAAAACACTTGTTGTGAATACTGCTCACTGAACACTTGTGTATACTGAATTAATAACTTGAATACTGCAGGTTTAACTACTATTTATTATCTTACTTGCTATGTGTCCCGGCTCCGTCAACACACACAAATCCTTTCACCGAGAATAGCTCTATCTAAGGACGAGAATAGTATGAAAATCCAGTCTTTGAAAAAATATGAGCTTCTGTGGACTATGTTTCATAATAAGCATAGATTATTTCTATCAAATATACATAATATAATTGATTGTACTATTATTATCTTCAATAACTGACCTGTGTTATCATGACGTTACCAATTTTCGATACTTTATCATCATACTCAATGTTGGATGTGGGCAAAAACTATTCGTATTTTTTATAGTACAGCATACGAGCAATCGGAATATTTTTACAAAAATCGACAAATTCTGCATAATTACTATGGCGTCACGTTGCTCTCCTTTACCCCTTCCGCCAATGAGCCACTGGCTACTCACAAACCGCACGAGACGCGACGCATCCGTAGTGTGAGCCGGCTCATGTGAGCGAGAGGTACTTACCTGGTAGTGACGACGAATTTCTTGCAATATAGCATGTCACTACCTCTACAATAAAATGAATTATACGGATTGACCATGGTTGCTGTAAAGCTTCTGAAAGTTCAAGCTAGTTAAATATTTAAATAAACCGCGATAAAATCCGTATAATTCATTTTATTGTAGAGGTAGTGACATGCTATATTGCAAGAATTTCGTCGTCACTACCAGGTAAGTACCTCTCGCTGTTGAACGAACGAATATATAATAATACTTGAAATTTGATTATACAAGAACTTTGTTTATGAGGAAAATTTGTTTTTTCAATATAATATCTTATGTACGTGGAAAACATAATATGTTAGCTTCGTTTATATGTCAAGGAAAACTTCATATTTGGGCGTAATTGTTGAAAAATGGTTGATGTACTTGTTGATATGTTACTAAGTGTCAACGCTCGAGTTATTACACGACCAAAAACCTATTGTTTCACAACAGTTCCATTATGGCCATGTAGTTTTTTATCTACCGCCTACACATATGCAACGTCTAATTTACTTAGGAATTACTTGTCATGTATAATTTTAATTTACCTAGTTTTCTCTCTATGCATCCATAATAATACGTATAGGAATGATCAATAACTATGGTCGCGAAAATTCGACGCCCAGAGATATATTTAAGGGAAGGAAATCTGGCATAAACATGCGAGTATCACGCCCATATGCAGGTATATAAGTTAGAATTGCTTGCCTATCTCTCTCCATGGCGCAAGCGCAGAGGTATGTCACCAAGTATCCTGATGACATTTGGATAAAATCTGTTAAATTAGTTTTAAATTTAAATGAGTATAAGAGTAGGTATCATACTAGGCCACTTTTTCTTTAGCTGCGTGACACAGACATATGTCTTTACTTAGGCATCGGTACACATTTAAATTTATTTAATTTTCCCAGATGACATGAAATCAATTTCATGGAACGGTATCGCAGTATAAGTTTAAAGTGAGATTATATTAAGAATTCATGAGGATTGTCAAAGTATTCTACTTGGTAAGTAGACTGAGCTTATTGAAGGTTGTGATAAATATACTTAATACTCCTAAAATAGGTACGATAGCAGATTCAATTTGGAATAATCCCTAGAATACTGAGTCGGAAGCGTTTGGTAACAGACAAGGAACTGCAAGCTACAAACAAGTAAAAAAAACCTGTAATTTAATTTTTTTCCAATATCTCCTAAACTATTAATGTTAAATAAATTTAAAAAGATGACATTTCTCTTCTTCCTAATAATATTAAATATTCATGTTATTAATGTTATAAACGCGAATATTTGAAAGTGGGGATTGATGTTTGTTACACTTTCTCGTAAAAATTGTTGAAAGAATTTAAGTGAAACTTTACAAGATTTGTAGAGTTTCATTAATTTTGGTAGTCTTAGCGTATTGACTAAGATATAAAATTGACGTTACTGCCACATAATGTTATACTACTAGTTCTATCTTGACAAGACGATGTTGGTCTGGTCCATCGACCATCGAATATAAACAGAAATGGTTTTTATTATAAGTATAAATATCCTTAGAAAGTCTTATATATATCTTTTTCGATATTTGACCCTTACGCTACCTGGCCTACGCTATCAACCCTAAAATACGTCTTGAAAAATACTCCCCTAATCTTGTATCCCGTGGGCACTTTCGGTGTCGATACTGCCCACGGGACAGATACGTTACGTACGACAGGGTTCTTTTAAGGGAAAATGACCGCTTTCGCAAAGCTATGGATTGAGCAAACATTTAGTAGATGATTAGTAACCATGCGGACGAAACCGCATGCAACAGATAGTATTATATATTACAATTAAACTGCTCTTACGGATTTTATCGCCGTTTATTTGATTATTTATTTAGCCCAACGTTTTAGATACCAAATTTCAATAATGGTTGTCTATTTGTTATGAACAGGGTGGAATGTTACTGATATCCGTTATTAATATTCGATATTGACTTTACAAATTAGTCCAGGTGCACTACAATCGCGAGCTCCACGCGTCACAGATGTGTGAATCATGATAGCTCTTAGCTCATACAGCGCTGCGTTCTGTTATGTCCAGAGGTCGGAGGCTTTAATGCTGAATACACCTGATTATGGCCCATCAGCATTACACTCTCGGAACCTGAGCATTACTCTTATTCCGGCAGCTCAGTCTCCCTACATGAGACCTAACGGTCGCATACAATTTCTATGTCCACTTGTCATAAATTAATTATTATATTTTACTTTTTGTTCTAGCAGTAATAAAAATTATTTTTTAAAAAGACTTTCCATTAAAGATATCTAACATTTGGTGGCAGCGGTGGGATCGGAAAATCCCCAGTCCCGCGGAAAAAACTACTAAAGACCACGCAAATTTTACCAACACTGTGAAAGTCTGTGAACTTTAAAAAAAAAGAAGAAAAGTTGTAATGAAGACTCAGTGATTGTGAAAATTCAAAACCTATGAACATTGAGCTTACAACGTAAATAACACTATCAACGTGGACATTATCCAGTGAATGTTCATCATCCTGCTACTGACAGCTTGGCTCCTGCCAGTTCCTCTCGCTCAAGACGATACCATCATTATCCCTAGTAGGATCCTGCCACAGGGTAGCCAGCCCCACAAGGAAGGCCTGACCTATCATAATACTAGGAACACACCACAGGGTAACCAGCCCCAAAATGGAGGTCTTATCTCGCATAACATTAGAACCTCACCACTGGGTAACCGGCCCCAAAAGGGAGGTCTCATCTTGCATAACGTTAAGACCACACCACAGGGTAACCAGCTCCAAAAGGGAGGTCTAATCTCGCATAGCATTAGGACCACACCACAGGGAAACCAGCCCCAAAAGGGAGGTCTCATCTCGCATAGCGTTAGGACCACATCACAGGGTAACCAGCCCCAAAAGGGAGGTCTCATCTCACGTGAATCATCATTTCTAAATCAAAAATCTAATCTTAAAATCTAAGAATTCAATATAGATACGTCTAAGCGATTACTACCTCATATCCTGTTACAAACGAATGTATACGACATCCCTCTTTCACTCCTAGTAGACTCTGGGTCCTCTATAAGCCTGCTTCAATCATCCTGCATTTCTAAAACTCTAAAGCTCATAAGAGACTCAGTTAAAATTAAAGGAATATATCCAGGCGATGACCCCACATTAACTGAAGGCTATTTCCAACTTAAAATATGACTAAAAGGAAGTAAACACATCAAGTATAAATTCCATGTCATAAAAGAAATTAATTTACAATACGACGGCATCATTTGTTCCGATTTTCTAACAGACCACGGCGGTACGATTGATTACAACAAGGATACTCTTGAAATAAGTAAGATCAATATTCAGTAATATTTTATTAGTCCTCCCAGTTATTGAATGTTCCGTCAAAAACGATGGCCTCAAAGAAGGTATAATCCTAGACCAATTCATTACCTATTAGTATCCAATTGTATAGTGAAAAATAAAGACAGTGATAGAATTAACCTTACTGTAGCTAATACTTCTTCAGAATTTCCTATTAATGTGAATCCAAATTTAAACCTATAGCTAGAACCTTTACACCCGACATCATTTGAAATAAGCTGAATACTCGAAATTCCACTGGCAGAGCAAGTAAAGTTATACAATCCTTGAGATTAGGCCATTTGAACACGCAGGAATCTGATGCTTTAATACAGGTGTGCACGGACTACTCTGAAGTTTTTCACTTACTGGAAGACCGCCTTTCTGATACCTCCGTCCTAAATAACAAAATTAGGACAACCACTGATATCCCTATACATACCAAGTCTTATAGATTCCCGGAATGCCACAAAAAGGAAGTGGAAACTCAAATAAACAAAGTGCTCCAACAGAATATAATTGAACCTTCCATCTCACCCTGGAGTTCGTCAATCGGAATAGTCCCTAAGAAGTTAGATACCCAAGGTCAAAGGAAATGGCGCGTAGTCATTGATTATCGTAAACTCACCAATATAACTATAGGAGAAACCTACCCGATCAAGGTTTTCCTCATTTCGGAAAACCTTGATCAGTTAGGTAAAAGTAAATAATTCTCCACGCTAGGCCTGGTAGCCGGTTTCCATCAATTATTAATTTCTCCCGAGGATGCAGAGAAAACAGCGCCCTCAGTCCCTCTGGGACATTACCAATTTAATAGAATGCCATTTGATCTAAAGAGATGCACCTGCTACATTCCAAAAACTCATGAATAAATGTCTCACCGGGCCACTAGGGAACCGGGGCTTTGTATACTTAGATGTCACAGTTATTTACTCTTTTGACTTAAACTTTCACGTTGACCGCTTACGAGCAGTGTTTGATAGACTTAGGCACTTTAATTTGAAACTACAGCCGGACGAGTGCGAATTCCTACCGAAGGAGTTAGCCTACCTTGGTCATAGAATCGGAAAGGACGGTGTAGAAACAACTCCCGATAAGACTAAAGCCGTCTCCAATTTCCCTACGCCTAAATCACCAAAAGAAGTCAAAACCTTTCTAGGACTGGTATCGCCAAACTGGCAAAATCACTAACATTACTGCTTCAAAAAGATACTCCACCATTTCATTGGAAAAACGAACAACAAATTGCTTTCGAATCCTTAAAGGACCAATTAATCTCCGCACCAGTCCTAGCTTACACAGATTTCACACAAGCCTTCCTTTTCACTTGTGATGTATCGAACCGTGCAATTTCAGCTATTTTGTCACAGGGGCCTATCGGACTAGATCTCCCAATTGCATATATCTCCCGTACATTAAATAAATCTGAGTGTAACTATAGCATAACAGAAAAAGAATTCCTCGCTATAATTTTCGGCACAAACGTATTCAGGCCCTATCTCTGTGGCCATCGATTCAAATTAATAACATACCATAAGCCCTTGCAATGGTTATTTAATTGCAAGTATCCTAGATCAATATTAGTCCGATGGCGTCTCGAACTCCAGGAATTTGAGTATGAGATCCGCTATAAAAAGGAGAAAATTAATGCGAATGCAGATGCATTATCCAGATATCCTGTAAACCCAATAGAACCAGTCACGACAGAATCTCCACAAGAATTAGACATAGACATGGAATGTTTAATAACAGGTCCTGGATGTTCCACGAGAAACAAGCCAGAGGGGCGGAATACATGAGAAATTGAATTCACCCGCTAGGAAGACTGCCTCCTCCAGTCCAGTGGTTATATTTTCTAATGTAACAGATTCACCGCTGGATTAAGAATATGACAACACTTAGGAAACAGGCCTGCTCAAAATGTATTGTTATTTGATATACATTTTTTATCATCACATTGAAGGAATGAAAAATTGGAATGATATTAAATCTTAATTAAAATGACGAGGTACTAGTAGTAATTCTCAAAACAAACGCGGGTAACTTTTTCACAAAATACATGTGACAGAACTTATAACCTAACTACGTACTTGACAAGTCACACATCTCCCACCAGCACATAATCTATTTTACTTGTTTATCAAAACCTATACTACATCGAACCTTCATCGTCATCATCAGCAGCAGCCGGATGACGTCCACTGTTGGACATAGGCCTCCCCCACAGAGCGACACAGGTCACGGTCTCGACGGCCACTTGCATCTCTAGCGGCTCCCCGCCATCTTAAACAAGTCGTCAGTCCATCGGGTGGGAGGCCGTCTCACACTTCGTCTTCCGGTGTGGGATATAAACAAATATAACATCAAACTACAACGAGACCCTTCATTATGATTGTTGAAATTTTTTCCTTTTACATTTGCTTCTGATTTTGGTGATTAAAGAGTGGAATTATGTGGGCTTTAGAAGGCACTCAAACGCTCCATCTGATGGTCTGACCCTATTATCATAACAAGCAATCAATTACATTTTGTAATATAAGCGATTAAACATTAAACTGTATAATATTTAAAATTATCCGAGGATTGCTCGTGTTTTTCTATCGTACTAGATAAGTGTCAAATTACAAAACTTTCAGTTTTATTTACAATGGTTTTTTTTAATCTACAATCCATAACTTGCAGGTAATTTAAATCCTCATATGTTTGAGGGGTACATCATGCCACATTTGTCGTCTAAACTGCGGTGACGGGCGTTTACAAGATAAATGATTGTTCTAACTTTTACTTCTATTCACTTGTTTTTAAGTGTAGGTTCCTATGAAAATACATTTATGTACATTTAAGTTTAAAGAGGTAACATTTCATTATATTTAGTTTTTTATGGAGCTGTTGCAAAAGTATACGAAATCCACATTATATATACCTTATCCAGGTCTTTCCTTTCGAGAATAGGGGTGCGGACGAAAACTCGGAGCCATTTTTACGACCATTAACGCCCATAAACATCCACATTACTACTGTGCCGATTCGTCGCTTTCTTCCCTCTCCCAAATGGGCCACAGGCTATTCACAAACCGCACGAAACACGACACCGAAGGTGTCACTTTACTGCGGTATTATGTGAGCGAGAGATACCTCCCCGATAGTGCCAGTCCAATTCTGCAGCAATGCAGCATGGCAGTGCCTCTTGCTAGTTACATGAGTCTAGCAATACTACGTCCGATTGTTACCTAATATTTTTTTTTTATTTTTGTTAGTTAGATTGTTAAATACTAGCCGAAATACAAAAAAAAAGTTTGTTACGCTCGTTCGATGGAAATGGGTAACAAAAACAGGGTTTAATTGACCATTAGGCGCATAGTACAATGCCGGCATAACGGTTTGTAGAGAATAGAGTTTGCAATAAAATATACCAGCCGGGTCCCACATGCTTTTTCTCCTTTGTCTATTGTTCTGCTATGAATATTTGTGTAACCTTCCATCCTCGTTAATTTAGTACAATGTTTATTTTATTGAAACATGATATTTGGCCGTTATAACATACAGAACCATATAGTATAAATATATACAGAAATTTTACTTTTTTAGAAAAAAAAAATAATTATTTTACTCTGTCGCATTCTACCTTGACTATTATGATGAGGTGTGAAGTAGTAAGAGGCAAGTAGTGCCACAATGGTGGCTGGCTGAGAATAATAATTTTACACAATGGGCATCAAATTAAGATATTGATCGGAGTATTAAAGATCTAAAAATGAAAATTTAGTTTAATTATTTTTAGATTTCTTTATAGCATAAGGGGACAAACGAGAAATCGGAGCCGTTTGATGACTACCGTTGCCGATGGACATTCGCAAGATTGTTACGCAGATGTGTTGCCCTCCTATCATCGCCCCCCTCCTAAACGGGTCACCCCCCCATGGGCCCCCGTTAGTATACTTATTGGGAAAATCTATTCAAGCGATAATTATTGCAAGTATCATAGGATCTTCCTCTTGATATCAAAGCCAAGACTAATTTTGTCCATAGTCAGCACTGGAATCAGCGGAAAATAATATTAAACTAATATATATTATATTTTATTCCAAAAATCTAAGCGAAACAACTGTGCATGTGTTCTAATAACTGAGAAATGATGATTATATATTATTTACTAAAATAGTTTGTGCCTTACATGTTCCTTTTGTATTAAGTGAGAGGCATATTTTAAGTAAAAATTTTACCTTGAGTATTACCGTAACCATTGCTGTATATTTAAGCTACTCTAGTTAGTAGCTAGTTCAATGTAACATCCACAGATGTAACATATTACAGAATATTAACCTCGTCACAAAATAATGTCATCAAATTGGACTTTCCCTGTGTGTTTCGTATATTGTTGTGATTCTGTCCTTGTACTTATGTTTGATTTATACATAACAACCACTTATAAAATCAGGAATTTACATAGTCATATGTAAGTTCCTGACTTTATAAGAACTTGACTAGTAGAGCTAAAATTAATAGAAATAACTCACAATGTCATAACAAAGATGGGTTGTGAGAAAGGAGTTGTTTTAGGTAAGATAGCACTACAAGAAATAACGTCACAAACTTTACTTTCGTCATTACTTCAATTTGTTTTCGCCTTAGTGTAGTGCTGATGGTATATATCCGGTGAACATATCTAGTCGTTATGTTAATATTCTGAGGAATAATCCTCAGAACATTAATTGAAAAAGCGGACTCCAAATGGTATAAAGATACCACCAACATCGTCACTCTAATTTAAACCAATCTTAAAATTAGCAAAATAACATAATCTGTTCGTTGTGGTACATTCGATAGCCTTGCAAATTTGCCCTTAAATTAAAGCATGACAAAATGCTTTGTTAAGCTAATCAACATTGCACAGCCATACTCTTGTGTGTGTATAATGTGTATGTAATACAGACTTTGCATTTACACCGGTAGGATTAATATATTTTGGCAAACTTGCGCTTAATAACGACATGTTTAAAGTAGGTACCAACATCAAGTATTTGTAGTACAGGCAGGGATAGTGTCATGCTGCGTAGGAAGAGGTAGTGCCATGCATGCTACATTACACTACATCCCCCTATGTAACGGAAATGACCCGGCACGACCGGGGAAGTACCTCTCGCTCACATATATATAGTTTGGTGCGGTTTGTAAGTAGTCGGTGGCCCATTGGGGGGATGGGGGAAGGAGAAAAACGCATCGGCATTATAATTATGAGGATTTTCATGGGCACCGGTAGTCATAAAAAGGCACCGATTACTCGTTTGCCCCCTATTCCATAAAAAGACTTAATTACGAAGTATATAATACGTCGATGCTAAGCTTTTTCCTTTGTCAATAAAGGATGTTTTGTAACAGAGGACATATTTCGTAAATGTCGTGGCGTCATTTTACTTTAGACATTATTTTGACACGAGGCTGTGCTTGCCTGTAGTCTGCTTGTGTTTGTTTAAGCGTTAATTAGCTAATACTAGCTTACTGTTTCTGCCTTAAGCTTTAAAAAAACATTAGGAAAATAAGAAAAACACAAGTATTATGTAAGTGTACACAGCTATTCTCAATTTCCATCTTCGATTGAGGAATTGGGACATTAACAAAAAAAAAATTAAAATGTCATTTTTTTGTAAATTTATAAGTCATTTCGTGTTAATTTATAGTAGTGAATAAATACGCTTTTAATTAGTTCAATTTTCACACTCTTGATTGATTTGATTATTAAATTTCGAATGAGTCAGAAATTATTTGGATTAAATAGAATGTGTTTATCCCGTCATCGTCGCCCGAAGCACGTATTACACGACGCGGAAGACGATATCACTGTAGCAGTAGCTAGGTTCACACACGAACACACAAACAAAAAAACTATACGCACACCCACAGTAAACGCCTATAGGGCAAGCTAACGGATAGCAGTTTTTAGTCGGTAGGAGCTATCGCTTCACGACCTGAGCCTGACACATCCCCTGGGCCTCCTTGGGTCGGCTGTATGGTGAGTGGATACATTTTTCCTGCTAGAACATGTATCACGCAGAGTTTTTAAATGTGAACTCGGGTGCATAAACGTAAGTTGAGAGCTTAAATTATATTAGAATATATACAAATTTCGATCTTTACTGAGATCTAATAATAAATTAAATCTTTATCACGGCTTTTATTGATGAAGTGCGAATCAAACCCCGCCTTTCATATGGGGTGAAGCGGCCGGCCTCTTTAGTCACGCAAACAAGAAACGAGCTCAATTATCCCTATCCACTTTGCCGCATTATAAACGGCATCGTGCGCATGCCATTCCAACAGCGTGCGGGGGGGACCATCTCTACCCTTTGGTCCCAAAAATAATTATTATAGGATACGCCCACAAACAACCCGGTACATCTCGTCCCATCTGCAGGAAAAGAGGGAATCTCCACCCCTGTCGTCTCCCTAATTTAGAAGACAAGAGTCTTCGTTAGTCCGATGAACTGTACAGGCGGGAGCAATAGCGCTGCTAACCAGTAGTTGGGCCCTCTGAAGAAAAATAAGAATATATGTATGGGTTAAATGTTACATACAAAAAATACTTGTCTCTAAGATTATTTAGTAAGTAATATACAACGTATAACAATAATCATATCTTCCTATACGAATTTCGATGCCTTCTCTAAAGAGGCGAGCCAACTACGAAGTACAAATTATAGTGCACAAGTGTACGGCAGTCCTGACAACCTGAGAAAAATTAGGCACAGGACCGAGAGACCGAGGACCGGAGAGAAATTAGGTACTAATCGGACACGCTCACGTCGAAAGCCTTTACTCAGAGAGCGTCTAACCAATCGGTGATCTCTTCCGGTTTTCAACCTGTTGATCACGGAGACATCCATAAATATTTGCTTCCTTTCCGTAATAATAAAGCCAATCTCGTTCCTTGTTACAGTATCGGGGCTCTGTCATGTCAACTTCCCATGTACCTTCTTTTTAAAATAGGAATTCATTAAGAAGAGGTCATCCTTCTCGATAAAGTTTACCAGCATTTGCTCTCTGCGATTTCGTGTTCTATGTGGTTCCAGACTCGATTCGACACTATTGCCTACTCCCAACTTGGCATTAAAGTCTTCCATAACAACATTAAAGTGGGCTTTACAGGTGCTATGTAAGACCGTTGAGATATCCTCATAGGTTGCCTCCACGTCGTCATGGGAATGTGTCGAGGTAGATGCGTATACTTGTATCACTTTAAAGCTATACGTCTTACTGAGTTTAAGTATGAGATACGCCACCCTACCCTACACACTAGAGATTTCGACGATGTTGCCCACGAGGTACTTATTTACGAGGAATCCCACGCCGCCTTGCGAGGGTGTGTCGCCTTCCCTGAAGTGGAGTAGGTGACCTAATGACAGAGTTATGGTGTCTTCTCCTTGTCTTCGGACTTTACATAGCTCCAGGACGTGCCATCGGATTTTCCCAGTTCCAACTCCAGCTCAATCAAGTGGTCATCTAGTCTGAGCCTTCGTCCGTTATAAAAAATATTTTTTTTTAAACGGACGTTTTAGAAAATCATTAAATGAAAAAGTCATCGCTGCCTTATAGGCCTAATGTAATAAGCAAACCACAATAAAACGAATTATTCAAATGCGTAAAAAGTAGGAATATCACCTGGAGCAAGTCTGTCGATCTCAAAAGGGAATATTTGACGAGCTTGACCGACCACTCTACTGCTACTGCTACTCCTCTATCGACTGGAAGGACAGCAGCAACGACAATGAGACAAATAGATATGATCGTTGGGAACCCGATGGAATCGCTCAAAACTATCCTGGGACCTGCAACGAAAATAATAATCAGAAGAAAATGGGAAGTCACTCCTATTTTATATCAAAGGAGAATAAGTGAAAAAAATAGATCACTCCTCTTGAAACATTTCGGTTTTTCTTTTGTTGGCTAAGTGCTTATGACCACTTACTTGTATGAAAATATCGAGAGATACAGCTTTAATCAACTATAATGTATATTCTAATCTGTGGTTCGTATAATATGTCTGTCCTTTTTAAGGGCTTTTCACTACAATTGCTTCAAATTTACATTTAGATCATGTTCTTATATAATAGTTATTAGAATAGGCGCTCACGAGTTATATAACAATACGTCCAAACTTCAAGCTCGTTAACTAGTAGATTGATCCACTTAGCCGACCTAAACTCCGAACTTTGTTAAGCGTATTGTGGCTTATACGCAAACAAATTAAAAGTCAGTATAATAAAGGATATTCCCTTTTTTTATTCTGGCATTTAATGCGAGTTTTCAACCATTTATTTTATATGTTATTCAACAGCGGCTTTACAAGTCCTCGTTATTTTTATTATAGATACAATAAGGAGAATCTGCTACACTGCGACGTATTGACAAAGAGACATATCGTGTAATGTCCCTCGATGATCACATGGAGGATCCGAAAAACGATATCGTGGAACACTTATAAATCTGATTTTTGTTGGACGTGTGCGCTCGCCTTCGGAGCAAGCAACATGCGACACTTGAATTGCTGCGGAAATATTCGTATTTGTGTACTTTTGCCTGTGTGTGCTCTGACCTGGTAGATTGATGATTTGGTTAAGGTTGTAGAGAGGCGCTATAAACATGTGGTTCGTAGGGTATAGCGCTCAGGGAGAGGCCCATATCAACATTATATCAAGTTTTTATACATTAAACCAAACAGTAGTCTTTAATTTTGTAATTATTATATTTCTAAACGTTGACCCGACTATGAGAGCAAAAGTATATTTTATATTCGTGACACGTCTATTCCTTAGTATCGCCCTTATTATAAATATACGCCTTATATTTTACTTTGATCCACCTACACGAAATCTTATATTATCTTTATTTACAAGCAGAGTGGCCAATGAAATATTATACTACAAATTCATCTACATTGAAATAGTTTACGTGGGTATTAATTATATTTTATATTCAAAATACAAGTATTAAAGAGATTGTATCAAATTATTCAAGAGCTCCACAAATCTTTTAAGTAACGTCTATCTCCTTATTTATAAGTATGATCTAAAAGCTGACTTTGTGTGAATTCTTGTTATACTGATTGACTTATATCAGTTGATATATATAAGGTTCTGATACGCTGCATCGCTGACTTCAAGCACCCTCAAAGATTATTGTTAATTTATTTTAACATATGCCGTATTGCCATGCTGCATTTCCGCAAAAATTTGCCAACCATAGGTACCTCTTGCTCACATGAGCGACCGTGAAGTGACAGCTATGATGTCGCGTTTGGTGCGGTTTATGATTAGGAAAGGAGGGCACCGCATCTAAATGACACCAATACGTTGTCAACAGGCGTGGGTAGTCGTCAAATTGCATCCACTTATCGCTTGCCATGAGCCATAACATTGAACACGAAAAAGAAAGCAAGCCTTATTTTATTGAGAACATAATCTACTACTTACTGCACCATTTAGGCTAAAAACATTATTATTCTTATTATTAGCCCAAAGTGATGTCGTCATAATTATTGTATTCTTTAGTGTATTTTCCATTCGTCCACGTTATCACAATAGTAGTCACAGAATTTTTGAATTTTCACCAATTCGCTTTAGTGACCGGGAAGTACATACGGTTTGGTTACAGAGAGACAAACATCAGGATAGGTGTAAGTAAATAAATCTTGTAATAAAAATAGGAAAATATATTACGACATTTTGCAAAAGATCAAATAAAGATGGAATTTTAAAATGCCTATAAAATTTATGAATGCCGGCAAAAAGTGGATTTCTATTCCACGGATCATCTGTGACCTGATTGTACAATTCGTAAACTCAGAATATCGGCTAGGAATCCACAGTTTGTATGTTCCAGGGATGGAATAATTTTAGTTCCAATGTTATAAAGTCGTATGCTTATGTAATAGTATAGTTTTATTATACGAATACTAGAATGCATGGTTTTATTACTAACTCGTGGCTATAGGTCAGCATGTTGAGCGACATATCATAAAATCCTGAGTTCGAGTCCGGTATGATACCTAAAATTGTTATTTGGATTTTCAATTGCTAATAATTAGAATTTGAGCAAACCATAGATATTTTAATATAAGCTAACTCGGGAAGTTTGCGGCGGTTTCCCGCTGTACCTAAAAGAGCTCGTCGGCTGTTGGCCATGATTTGTCTCACGTGGATTCCGGCTTGCCTTCTCATCAGAATAGGGAAGGGGTGATACAGATAGTCCATTTTGTATCGAGACACAATTGAGCATCATAATGTTTTGACACATATATGCGTAGATATTATCTATAGAGATGATTGCTGCAACTAAACTTGGACGTGGAGAACACATTACAATAAAAATTTTACGTATTTAAGTTCAAAACAAATCCAAATGAAAAACTTTACTGAACTCGTGTGAAAACGATGTGACAATTGATGTGAATGGATGTGAAGATGAAACTTAATTAATTCGAAAACATTTATCCTGGATCGTTCAGCATACGGTTATAAAGTTACATTTATATAATAGCTTACACAATTTTAACTTCCCTTTGTCCGCCGCAGCAAAACTCCTACGAAATATTCCGTAACAATTCTAAATATGCGAGAATTTGCTCTAAGCGTCCGAAGTCCTAAATTGAAAATGATCCTAATATGATGAATCCTAAAATGAAAAAACACTGAGGATTTATGCGGCTTTGTGGATAAAGGATAGAAAATAACAAACAAAATAAGACGAGCTTACTGGATTGACATTGGAGAGAATCCACCTGTAAACGTGCTTATAATTCCTGAGTGAAGGCGGACGTATTCGTAAAATAGATAACAGCGTTCACACGTATATCCACCAAACTTAACCCTCATCCCAACTGTTTTAAGCGAACGACAATTAAAAGCTAAATAGAACACCAACATTTGAATTCATTCATTTTAAAGTAAGTGGTAGATTAAAATTTTCTTGTACTTATATACTTACTACGTATATACCTATATAACTTATATGTACTTATATAACCAAGGTTGCGTACATAATTTAATTCCTTACTTATATATCATATGGTTGTATAGATAATAGATATTTGTATCGTTTAAAATATTGACCACTAACAGTAGAACTGACGTTAACTATTGAAATTATAGTAATATTTTTATTTAATAAAAATTGGATCGTGCGTTACACATTATACACACCCGCTAACCGTACAGCAACTTTTTATTATATAAAAATATTACTATAATTTAAATAGTTAACGTCAGTTCTACTGTTAGTGGCCAATATTTTAAACGATACAAATATCTATTATCTATACAATCATATAATATAAGTTAGGAATTAAATTATGTACGAAACATTTTGTGGTGGTAAAATACAGACATAATAAAATAATACCTATGCGACAGGTGATAATTTAAAATTTTTCATAACGGATATTTTGTGATCATGATAGCAAATATTTATTAAAGAATATCATTTATATACTCATTAAATTATATTTTTATAATTATTTTATAATCTCGGAAACTGCATCAAATTAGCTCGTTGCGTAAACGTCCTATTTTTGTTAAAATATAATTGTACAACCATAGAGCTTAATTATGCAATTGTTTTGTTTTTAAGTTAACTTCAACGGAAACGAAATAGATAACTATTATTTGTTGCACAATAGACTAAAGGGCAGCTCTGGGGAATTGCAAATACAAATGTAAATGCTAATTTGGCGATCCATAACAGGCCTCACGCGGGTTTACAACGACATTAACATCGGTGAACTGTTTACGATTGATAATTTATTTTGGTGTACACCTTTAAAAAAATATTTACCATCATAATCTCTCGCTGTCGAGTTTCGTGCGGTTTGTAAGACGGTGGCCCATTGGAGGGGATGAGCAAAGGACATAGTTATATTTAAAATATGAAAGTATGTCTGTTCGTCTGTTACCTTATCACAGCTAGAACACTGAACCGATTTTGATGACAATGACGTCCACAGAACGTCATTGGCTTGTTTTATTTTAAACCCTCGCGGGAGCAGAAACATTTACTAAGACAAGTGAATTGATAGCCTTTGAAGCAGTTAATACCTACACCAAAGCATAATTCCTCTTTCGGGTACCCACTAAGGGTCTATTTTGTAATATCATTGGATCCATAGTTTTAACTACGAGGTTTTGCTCTACTTAAATCATCAAAAACTCTAAGCGAATAAAAAAAAACCTCGGAATTCCCTGTAAACTTTGAACCTTGGGCAGCATGGTCTGGAATTATTGGCCGGAGACTAACTTATTTCTTCTCTCCGTCAAAAGGGAAAGGCTTCAACAAGATGGGACCAAGCGAAGAACACCAATTGGAGTGATACACGAGGGGTATCTAATTTCAACTTCTTGAACTGCGATTGGAACATTATTCTAACTGAGCGTCTATTTGACAATGATTAATGTTACCATAATTTATAATTAATAGATAAAATTACTTCAAATATTCGTCAAACAAGCAAGCAGGTTTTGAAGAGCCTAGATTGGAGATAAAGGTAAATATTTATTTCATTTTAACTTTCTCCAATGCGGCGAGATTTAAACAGTAATATTTGCTCAACTTACATAATCACCAGATTTGTCTCCGGCTGTGTCAGATTACCTTCCCATCGGAATATGAGAGTGAGGGTACGGGGAGTGCTGAGTACTTGTCCCTGTGCTCACACTTATGTGCTAGAATATGTCCTGCGCAATTAGCCGGTATCTAAAGAGATGGCCAATGTGGTCAAAATTTGGCTATAACTATAATATTCGAATTTTGTATCTACTTGTAATTTCTGTAAGATATTGAGTATTATTTTTATGTTTACATTTCCAAACTGACACTAAGTCATGTGAAATGTGAGGAGCTTTGGCTGCAAATTTTGACTATACAATATGATTCCGCCGTGAAGTGACATCTTCGGTGTCCTTTCCATGGAGTTTGTGATTATCTATAGCTTAAATGGAACTGCAGTAAATTGGCAATTACGCAGTCATGTTCCATACGGTTGGCAGCCGGTGGCTCATTGGAAGAGAGAACCATGAGCAAAATATCTACATGATAATTATGCGGATATCTTTGGGCATCGGTTGTTAATACTTAAAAAAATACCGTGTTCTAAGTAAATCGTTATGACACCCCTCTTAATAGAATCCCTGCAGGACCATTGGACACATGTAAATCAAAATCGTGTAGTTTCTTAATAATAATAGAAATGAAACATTTTGTTTGGATGTATGGCTGTTTGTTATCCAACCACGACAAAACTACAGAAAGGATTTTGATAAAACTTGACAGTGTTATAAATTATATACCAGAATAATACATAAGTTACAGAAATACTAACTTTTACACGTGATTCTGTTTGATGTCCAAGTGTACGAAGACATGGGTAATAGCTATTCTTTAATAAGATCTGTAATATATCATAATTTCTCAATACCTCGCTCAGTGAAACACGGTGTTAATTAATTATTAATGCCAAGTGATGAGTCCTACTACTACCAAACAAATACCTTTAAGTCTATCTATGCATAATGTACAAAAGAGATCACGGAATTTTAATTGCGAAGGTAGCGGGAAATATCGTTACATTCAGTTAGTAATACCTATATTAAGAAATTTTCTCCAAGCTTTCGGCTTGCATGAAACTTTTTAAAGTTTTTCATTTAGCCCATATTCCTTATATATCCCGTAAAATCTATCCCAACGATTCATTTTTTTTCTGAATATTGTAATATTTAAATAGTTACAATTGTAATCCGTGCCTGAAACAAATTCCAATTCCAACAATTCCAATCAAACTTGCTAAGCAGTTTTTGCGTAAAATAATAAATAACATACATACACACTATCGCATTTATAATATTATTAGGATAAATGAATAAATTTTCTTATGCAAAATAACAGGGAATCGCTATTGCTTAATTGTAAACATATAATTGAAAAGAAGGTTAGATAGATGAAATGAAAAAATAAAAGTAAAATTCGTAAATTACCTTTACACGAGACGATAATATTAAGTAAGGAACTAAAAGAAGTCATATCGTCAAGTGCATTTTAATTTATGTTTGCCAGACGAGTGGCTACAAATAATCAAAGCATTGAAGTGAGTTGTGCTAGTCACGAACTACCAAGAACCATTCGTTGTAACATGAACGAAGCAGTTTATTAACAACAGATTAGGGACACAAATTGATTTTTTATAGTAGCTGTAAACAAAAGGATATTCTAAGTAACGTTATTGGTTCAGAAACATGCATGTGGGTAGTATATATACAGAGGTATAGGTGAACGGCTACTCACAAATCACACGAAACGCTAGATGTCACTTTACGATGGTACCAAGTGAGCGAGAGATACTTCCCCGGTCGTGCCGGCCCAATTCCGCTGCAAGGCAGCATGGCACTACCTCCTTCTAAACAGCTCGTATCCATAGATATTCAGATTACTAGAATGCATTGATATTCCTCTATAAGTTATTAAGACTGGCTATCACCCAGACTTCGTCTGCATAAAATGCAGATAAAACCACACATAAAAGTTAACATTTTATAGCTTACATATCATTCTGGTACATGAGCCAAATAATTGTCAAGCTCAACCGTGATTAAGTAGTAAACATCCCTTGATCCATCGAAACTTTCGCACCATTCCGAGCTGGTTTGACATGACTTAGATATGTTCCTTTTGAAAATAAAAATTTGGAAAACAATTTCTACAAATTACAAAACCTGCATCAAAAATAAGACCACGCTGAAGAATTAAAAATAAACAAAATTGAACATTAGAACTTTCTATTCACGAGGGGGAAAGTGTTGGGAGTATCTTCTCTTGATACGTTACATCCATTAAGAGTCTCTTGCATTTAAGTCGGACAGCAAGTATTGTCGACGCCACAAATGCCTTTTGCCCTTTTTATAATCAAAAACTTTCAGCTTTATTAGCAATGAAACATGAAACATATTTTCGGAATCGTTTCAGGACAAAACAAAGGGTGTCTGACAACGGCATATGAAAGGCTTTTATATATTACTACCTATTGTAACAAGAGATCAAACACGCTAATGCCTCCTTCATTATTTCATATCGTAACTCTGTGGTGAATATTACTAAAAATATGTCAGACAATTAATCTTGTTTTTATTCCATTAATGAGAGTTTATTCCACACAAACTCTCAATTACAGACAGTAACTTAATACTTGATTCGATAAACAACGATTAAAGAACAAACATAATGGTATATATACATATTATTAAACAAAGTCCCCAAAACATGTCTGTATGTGATCGATTCTCTCAAAATCTACTGATTTTCGAACGCCATTGAATAAGCGATTACTGAGGAATGCTTTCAGACTGTTTAGTATACAACTTGGCCCCTATGAAGCAAATGCGAGGCCAGGGTAAATCGATAATTTAGGATAAACTGATTAAAGGAAGCTGCAATTTGCAGGCTTAATCCAAATTTTTGCGAGCAAAAACATTTAAATTGGAGCTACAAGAACATGCAGTTCCTCGCGACTCCAACTCGCGTTTTCCTGTCGAAGGAGCGACCGACCCCGATCGAGAAAGATGTATCCCGATGTGACAGTCTTTGTAACAGCTAATTTTATTATTGTTGTCGTGGACAGAGGGACCGAGAGGTCAATCCTCCCCGACTTTGATGTCTGGGGCTGCTCGAGCGCGATACCTAAATTGGCCTCGGCGCAGACGTGAACGTTTGGGTCATAGAAAGGATCATGACTGGGGGGCCCGTACCACCTTCACTCTAAGACGGGTGAAAGAACTCGCGTGCGGTTTTCAGAATATCTCACCGATACGTCGGTATTATTTGAGCTAGGCAATTCGCGGATCGTATTGGAATCAGTCCCCACTCTAAAGGATCGTTTTAAAAGCGGACCGACCATTAGGAGGAATGGTGCCTCGATCGCGAGTGTATCTGTGACCAAGGTGCTTGGGGTACACATAGACGATTCTTATCCTTTGAGCTGCATGCGGTTTTGATGGGCGAGAGGGCCAACATCTCTTTTGGGAAGGCCTCACGTGTCTCCACCTCCTCGTGGTGTGTGAAATAACGGGCGCTTAGGTTTCTTGTACCATAGAACCTATGTTGCAATCCTGACATATGCCGCAGCGCTCTGGTGTCGTCGCTCTCACTTGTATGTTGTACATGGTGCATTATTACGCATCCAAAGACCAGCTTTAATTTTATTGACGAAGGCATACAGGTGTTGCAGCAGTGCGGCGCTACCAGTATTGGTCGGTGTTCTGCCTGCCGATCTGGAGGT
>JAFELO010000481.1:93870-109166 GCA_017140195.1 Eumaeus atala
TGGTTATCGTCTTCTAGCAATTGCAGTTCACGACATGCATCCTGGTATGTATTGAATACTCGAACATTGACTGTTCGTAAAAATTCAAAAGACGTTGGTCCGGGACATTCACCAATAACAAAAGTAAATAGAAGCACTCACGTTGCTTTGGATGTACCGCGTAAAGTCTCCCCAATGTCTTAGCTTTGAATATGCCTGTAGTTGAAGGATGTGGCTTTCCTTGTTTCCGTGGCTCCCATTTTTCACAAATCCATTTATTCCATGTGAAATAACGTGGAACATCACCAAACACCAATGTCTTCGCGAATTGGCCAAAAGCATCAGGTTTCTGACACAATGTAAAAAAATGAGTCGTTTTCGGAGCTTCGAACGCTCTTTGGAGAACTTTTTCTTTAGTGAAGTATACACGTTGACCGTTTTCAAGATGTATTGCCAGATGTTGGACAGCAGGATCTCTTTCGTGGATGGGAAAGCTGAGAATATGTCAAATAGCTTCATCGCTGCTAATGTATCTGCCCATCTGGTATCGTGCTATTTCGTCGTTTTTATTTATGTTTTGTACTTCAAATATGGCCAAATCACTGAGTTTGTTTACATATTTACAAATATACTTAATCCATTTAACAGAACTGCGAAGCTCAACATTGACATGAGCTTTGTAAGTTTTTGAAAGTAGTGGTGAGTATGGTACCACCCACAGATTGTCAAACTCAACTTGATTTGGAAAGTTTGGCAGTCGCATTGTAAATGTGTGGCCACCATTCTCAGTACTTCTGCGGCGATACATTGGATAACCATCAATAATCCGTGATCGCGTCATTCGTATGAGGCTTTGGGAAGTTTTTTTTACATTTTCCATTTTCCATGCACGGTGACGTCATGTTGAAAGCACCGCATGGCCCATGAATTATGTGTTTGGTGACAGTATTAAATAATTCTTGATCAATTTATCTTGTTTCGATATGTTCTGGTAATTGCTGAGCTCTTTCAACACGTTTGCGTCGTGACCCTTTGCTGCTCGCGTTGTTGAGGTTAGATTTTTTCGGTGGCATTTGCCCGAAAATAATAATTCAATCGTTTAAATGTTACAAAGAAGAACTGAAAAACATGTTATCATAGCACATTGAAATAATAAGTGCAAAATAATTTTCAATGGAGGTTAAATAGAAATAATATAAAAAATTTTGTACAATTATTGAAAAAGTATGGGGAGCTTTGAGCCATTTTCTCATTGATATATTAATTAACTTTTATAAAACTATGTGATATTACTTACATGTGTAAATTGAAATTATTGTTCGTGTGCTCCTACTGTAGCTACGTCTCGTTCTCCTGCTGCTCTTGTTCTTATGATATTCTCTTGAACACGTTCGTTACACTGTTCTTGAGATTCTTGTGCATGACCTTCTGCTTTCCTGATTCTTGGAGCTGGATTTCTTGATTCAATTTGTTCTGCCAACTGATGGGCTCTTGTAATACGTTTGCGTCGTGCCTCTTTGGTGCTCGCGTTGTTAAGGTTAGATTTTTCCGTGGCATTTGACTGAAAATAATAAATTAATCGTTTAAATATGAAAAAAAAAATTGAAAATCATTCTAATTAACTTTTATAATTACGTGATAATACTGACATGTACATATTTAAATAATAATTTCAATAAGAACTGAAATACTAATTTAATCGTTTAAATATAAGAAAAAAAATCTGAAAAACTTGTTATCATAGCACATTGAAATAATGAGTGCTAAATATTTGTAATAGAGGTTGAATAAAAACAATAAACAAAAATATTTGTACAACTATTGAAAAAGTGTAGGAAATTGTGTATCATTTTTGCATTGACTTTTTAATTAAATTTTATAATTATGTGATAATACTTACATACATAAATTCAAATTAAATTATAAAGTTTTGATCAATGAAGCACAAATAAGTAAAAAACAGTATTAATTTCACTGTATTATCTTCATTGTAATATGAATTAAATTTACACTTCAGTCTAAGTACACGTGGCCACCTATGCTAACACCAAAAGTTTAAAAAGTGAAAATAATTGAATTATACCGTATTTCGTTCACTACAAAATAAATTAAATTAATTTTATAGCGTCAACAACACGTGGTAATTATGCTGTTAAAATGTAGTTTATATGACACGTTCGTAGATTTACCATAGCAGCGCCATCTATTGATTACTTACTTAACCCAGTTAAAAGGTATCGAGATCTGTTAGAATCATTTGGAGTTAACCGATAATTGTGACTATCAAATAATAACAGACAAATAATTAGCAATAAATTAAAATTGCGACTATAATTTGAGATTTAAACTATCATATCTCTCAAGTAGGATTGAACTGCATATGGTGTGCGAATTTTATTATAATCGGTTAAGTGGTTTAGGAGTCCATTGAAGACAAACATTGTGACACGAGATTTATATATATTCAGAAGGTAATCATGATTAGCAGCACTTACTAATTCACTGCTGGATATAGGCCACTTTCAATTAACACCAAGCTGCCAAATTATCAATAACGAAGATATATAAGATAGATATATTTCATATTTCTACCATGTATAATGTGTATAATATGTCGCACTCACAATTTTATTTGTAGGTTAAAAATCCAAATCAAAATATTTTTTGCAAAATAGGATTTTACAAATCCCTTTCTGGACGTCGTTACTTCGCTACTACCGTTTCGATCCTCACCCTAACCTAGGAGTAAATTATGTTAATACTAGAGTTTGTTTTCAGTTTCTCGAGTATAAAGTACGAAATCTTCGCGTAATCTTCATAACATGCAATTCAATGGAAAATAATAAAAAATATGTTTTATTTGCCATTAAATTGCACGCCACGATTGATGCGTTTCCTTATGTTTAATACTGTCAGGACGTATTAGCTTAAATTTTAAGAAAAAGTGCATTCACATTAATATTGTAATTTAGCAAAATAAAAAAAAAAACAAGTTTTCAAAAACGCGTTTATACATTTTACCATGTTGTGTTAGATATGCAGTACCATATCTAAAGGTAATCTATTTTGATGGAATTAGAATGAGTGTTAAAGTATTTTTTCGTTCCAAGACAATTGAGTATGTATATATTGGAGAACAAATTTCCATTAACCTACATGACACGCTAAGATTCTTAATCTGTATACACTTTAGAAAAAAACTTAACCTCATAATGGCATTCATATGGATTCAAAGTGAAACCAGGGTTCAACGAAAATAATACGCGTAATCTTTATTAAATCTTAATCGAAATAAGAGTAAGACAGACAGTAATACAATAATTCCATCCTTGTCTTTTTATTCGGATTAATGGGCTATAAACGATAAAAAAATTGATTGAGTCTTGACTGAGGATTGATATAGCTCGATAGGTTTTAAATTCATGTCTGTCGACTTTTTTAATATGGGAACTATATTGGCAATTTTCCATAATTGGGGGAAAGTTGAGGACTCAAGTGATCTGTTATAGATCATGTGTAGTGGATGGGCTATATGACTACTTGTATATATATATATATATATATATATATATATATATATATATATATAAAATTAAGCTAAATATATTTAATGTTGTTATAGAGGATTGATTTTAATGCTAAAGTGGGAGTACGAAATGGTGTCGTATCGAGTCTGGGACCACATGGAGTCGGAAGTCAAAATTGTAGCAGGAAAATACTATCAGCATTTGCCCCCTACAATTTTGACTTCCATTCCACATTTAATCTAGAAAGAGGGCCTCTTCTTAATCAACTCTAATTTTCAAGAAGAAGCCCCATAGGAAGTGGACATGGCGGAGCCCCGATATGTTACAAGGAATGAGATTGACTTTGTTATAACGGACAGAAAACATATATTTGGGGATGTCTCCGTGATTAAACTATGGTTTAAAACCAGAAGTTATCAGCGGTTGGTTAGAGGTGCTTTGAACATAGTCTTACGACGCGAGCGTATCCGATTAGTACCACCAACAATCCGACCTAACTATGACCATGGTCGGTTCCGAAAAATTCCAACTGGAATTAGGAAAGGCGGTTTGATACTCCAGATATGTCGGAAACTACAATGGCAATTGACAAGGCTATGAGTGACGTGATTAGTTGCATGCGGGACATGGGTAAAGGAACAATGTAGGAGTAAGTATGCGAGCATGAAAGCCGAACTCTCGGGTGAGACCCTTGGACTTATGAGGAAACGCACAGTACACAAAAACGATACGTCTGCCATTGTCAAGCTCATTTTAAAGCGAATCCTCAAACTAATACGCAGGGACCTTCGCAGCTTAAATACGCAATGAGATACTGAAGCGATTGTGTAGAATAGAGAGTTGAGGGTTGTTGTGGGGAAGCTTGGAAAAAGTCTTCCGACAAAGGTTAGTACTGATTCTGGAGCCACCGTTTCTTCTAAGCCTGGGGTCTTATCTGAGATCGATGCTTTCTATAGCAAGTTGTATACGGCGCACGCTCCTCAGTTCTAAATCCTGAACTACGATCCGCGTGCAAGCTTATCACGAAATTTTCCTGGCGAACTGCGGAACATCAGCTTGAGTGAGATTAATCTGGCTCTTGCGCAGTTTAAAAGGGGAAGGGCTCCGGGGAAAGATGGAATTACTGTTGAGCTTCTTAGAGCAGAAGGCGAAACTGCATTAAGAGAGCTAAGAAAGATTTTTAATTTTGTCCTTCAGCGGGGCGTACCTCCGAAGGCATGTCTTGGAAGTATCGTTGTTTTATTTTTTAAGAAGGGTGACAAATAACTTCTTCAAAATTAGAGGCCAATTTCACTTCATGGACACATTTACAAATTGTTCTCAAGAGTCTTGACGAATCGACTCATCACAAAACTTGACGAATTCCTACCACCGGCGCAGGCTGGGTTTCGCAGAGGATTTAGCCCCATGGACCACATATTCACAATAAGGCATGTTGCACAAAAGACACATGAGTACAATCAGCCGCTATGCCATGACTTTGTGGACTATGATACAGCTTTGACTCTGTCGAAACCTGAACTGTTCTGGAAGCTTTACTGTGATGTCAGGTCGATTGGCGATACGTCGAAGTACTGAGAGCATAGTATGACTCTGCTTAAGTGCCGGTTCCGATTCCGGGAGGTAAAGCAAGGTCAATCCAATTGCAGCGAGGGGTGCGACATGGGATGTTATGTCCCCGAAACTGTTAACTTATGCTTGGTGGACGTCAAAATGTGCAGAATGCGGCATAAGCTTTAACGGCTAGTAACTCTCACATCTCATATAAAAGAACGTTTTAATATCTATTGTTTTCGAAGATAGCAGGAGCGGTAAAATAATTGTTGCGCGGGTTGGAGTAATCAGCTACATGCGTATGTGAAAGTCCGAGTGGATCAATGAACGTTGAGAGGAAGGTATAAGTTAACGAAGATAGAAAGTAGAATGGTATCATTTCGTATACCACTGTAGGACCGAGAATGTGTGTGTGTGTGTGAGAGAGAGAGAGAGAGAGAGAGAGAGAGAGGGAGTACATAAATATTTTTACCCTATTTCTCTCATTGCCATTTTGTATAGCAAAAAAAGTTTTGCAATTGCTATGGCGTTTCTCCCTAGAATAATGGTTTAACACCTAGTATCCTATTATTAAAATAATATCTCATGCTTTATGAAGAACATCCGTACTTCTAACACTCTAATTCGTCGTGTTGATCATTCCGAAACTTTATACTAAAACAAAGGACCGGGTCCCACCGGTATACCGTCCCTTTTCATCAAAATGACAAGTAGTCATATAGCTCATCCACTACACATGATCTATAACAGATCACTTGAGTCCTCAACTTTCCCCCAATTATGGAAAATTGCCAATATAGTTCCCATATTAAAAAAGTCGACATACATGAATTTAAAACCTATCGAGCTATATCAATCCTCAGTCATTTCTCGAAAATATTTGAATGCCTTGTACATCCCATCGTAACAGCACATTTCCACAATATTATAAGCAGTAACCAACACGGTTTTATGAGAAACGAATCTGTTGTAACAAACCTTCTAAGCTACTTCACCTATATTGCAAATAGTCTGGATAGGCATAACGAAATTGATGCCGTTAACACAGATTTCAGCAGCGCATTTGATAAGGTGGATCACAGTATTCTGCCGTTTAAACTGTTCAAGTATGGAATCTTTGGGCCCATCGTAAAATGGTTTGAATCCTACCTTTGTTTACGTTAACAGCGTGATGTTTGTAATGGATATCATTCCGATGAGTATATGGCATCGTCTGGTGTGCCGCAGGGTACACACCTAAGGCCTTTATTTTTTATAGTATTTATTAATGATGTAGTTGAAATTGCGAAACAAAGGGAATACTTGATATTGGCAGACGACCTGAAGTTGTTTAGAGAAATAAATAGTCCACATGATACTACCCTCTTACAAAAATATATCAATGCTATTTGTGAATGGTGTAGTACAAACAAGATATGGATAAATGTTGCTAAGTGTTACTTTATTTAATTCACTTGCAAAAAGACCATCATTGATTCTACCTGCTCGATTAGAGGTCAGGCCGTTCAAAGTTTATCAGTTATAGGAGACTTAGGAGTAACGTTTGACTCTAAGTTAAGTTTTGCAGAACACTATAACAAAACAACAGCTAAGGCATTACAAATGTTAGGATTTTTAAAACGTACTCCGAAAGACTTCAGAAGTTGCAGAATCCTACTAATGTTATATAACATATTAATTCGTAGCATCATATAATACGCGGCGCAGGTCTGCAGCCCTCAATATAAGACGCAAATGGAACGGTTAGAGCGAACATAAAGTAAATTTACAAAATGTCTTGCTTACAGAGACAATAATATTATAAACTAAAGAGTAGATTATGAGGAAAGGCTAAAGTATTGTAAGTTGATCACGCTGGAAAACTATAGAAAACTGATCGATACTGTAACGTTGTACAAATTTCTGCACGGTGAATAGGATTCTGCAAGTCTACTCAATAATGTTAACATGTACGTACCCCAAAACATTCCTCGTTACCCCATTTAAGAAGGAATTTACCACTAGTTGTTCTAGCACCAACATGAAAATTTTTTGACATTTACCACGATTCTATTAATACTTTCGAAAGTAAGATATTTGATTGCCTATCTATTGTTTACTCATAATGGACTTTTTAGATTGACATTAAACAATTCAAATTATTGTTATTTATCTAAATGGGTTATTTAATTGTTTCTGTGAATATATCCAAATTTTTCATTTGTTTTCTAATAAGTATGACATGTATTCTTAATTTAATGACATAATCGTTTAATTAATATTAATCTACCACACAACTTATTTCCTTTTTCAAGGTTTAATTTAATTTGCTTAATTTAACAAGAATTAACTTCCTACTGCTATAATTTTGTATAATAATGTTGTATACACCTGTTAATGTTAACAATTTTGAACCAATGAATAATGTAAAAGTTTGTTATTCTTATTGAGAAATTTGTGTACTGTTGGTGTATCTTAAATAAATGAATAAATAAGTAACCATCGGAGCCTAAGCAATCAAATTGTACGATATAATCTCTCGGTCTAAGAAAAAGAATAATGTGGACTCTGTCGAGCAAAGTGTAAGGAAGTTGTGGAGTAACACTAAAGCGGTGTACCAGTAGAAAAGGCAATAAATTGTCAGTACAACTCCAGGTCGGTGGAGCAGTATATTACTCATACAATATTTCCTTTGATATATATGAAGTAACATATTATATCTACCTTTCCGTTTACTAGCTAGCAAAAAAATGTTTTTGTTTGTAATGTGCCGATGGACATAAACTACCATCTCTCGCCCCAATGCAAATGTGCACCGGGAAGAGTATCCACCTTGCCTCAATACATCCACCAGTCAGTCAGGTTAACCCACGATAATCTCCAGCGGGCCGTCACCGCGCACAATGGAGAATAGAAAACAACTCTGGAAAGAGTAGAGCTATATGCTGTGTTGATGCAACTGTCGGCGGCACTAGGCACAGAGCAACACTATGCGTATTATGGCCCCAGTAATCCTCTACGGCACAGAAATATCCGAGTAAATTATGTGAAGTATCTCGGAATCACTCTTGATCGTGCTCTCATGTTCAAAGAGCAAATAACCAAAGTTTATGATATAGCCTGGTACGCATTTAGTAAGCTTCATTACCTAATAAATGATAGGAGTAAGATGTTTCTTAGACACAATCCTACGCTCTATGTAATCTATATCCGCCCCATGCTGTCATGTTCAAGTGTAGCTTTTTAACACGCTAGAAGATTTTGTACTTTTTACAAGATATCTATGTGAGAGGGTCACATAGAGATCTTGTAAAAAGTACAAAATCTTTCGATCTGGAGCCTCCAGGGTTGGAGACCCTCTCATCACAAAAGCAGTGGACTGTGATCCCAACTCTGAGACTATCATCAGTGGTCGTCCCAGACAGATTCTATGGGACAAATATGACCACATCATGACTACTGTCAAACACTTACAGCAAACACGCTCTCAGATACGACACCGCACACCCGGTGTAGGGACACGCATACGTCAAAGGGGACACTTACCCACCTCCACCCATGCTCCTACCCACCTGTCAGTACACGGAGCGAATCATGGGAGATGCACGGGGATTTGCTCACTGGCTCTGTTCCCCAACGTGCAATTCTTGACTCCCGACACATTATTTAAGCGCTCTCTCATTATTTCACTCTCCCCTTTCTGAGGCCTGACACCAATAAGATATAAGTTATCATAGGCCTCGTCTGTCCTGATTATCTCGATGCAGCTATGTCGTTATCTATCCTTCTTCTTCGTGTGCCATGTATGCGAAAATGTCCTTCAATTGCCAAAAACTCTGTTCCGTTGCGACCAAATCCTGGTGAGAGACTGGGCCTACTGTCTGCCTTTCGATGCCGTCCACCATGATGTTTCGCTCGTTTTCTTACAAGTCACATTCCCACAGTACATGGTCTCTGGTTTCAGCTTCATGACCGCAAGGATATGATGACAAGTCACATAACGCCATTCTGTGCAGGCAACTTCTAAAGCACCCGGCTCTGTTAGTCTCTATGTGGGAGGCCTATTCCCAGCAGCGGTCCTCATCTGGCTGATGATGATGATGATATGTAGGGGGAAAAGCGTGCATAGACGTCGAAAAAGGGCCCAACGCAAAAAAATATGGGCCGTAGTGAGGTACGGCCCATATCTTTTGAGTAACATCGACTGCGATTCAAAAGAAATTTGAAGAACAGCATAAGCGATGTTTTTATTGCGTAATGTTTCTTTGCTTCGCATGTAAAAAGGCAGAGACTGTCTTTTGTAATGTTGACAAAATAGCAACTTAAGCGTATTTGTAATTCACGGTGTCGAATAGTGTGGCGTGACAATGACACAAATTATATGAGTCACTCGTACTCACAGGACCGCGTTGTTCCACACGCGGTCCTATTGGTCCTAGCATCATGATATTTAAACCATAGCCCTCGATAAATGGACTTTTAACACGAAAATATTTTTTCAATTCGAGCTAGTAGATTAGCGCGCTCAAACAAACAAACAATCTCTTTGGCTTATTATTAGTATTTATATAGCACACAAAGAAATGCTCAACACGCCTATAGAAGTAATGATACGAGAAAAACGAATATGTTGTCATTTCACGCTTCACAGACAATCCGCCTTTGATCAGATAAAAATCCAAGCTGTGGATTATTATTATTACATTTTGTATTTTTTAGATATCTATATATCTATAACTTGTTATAAAACAAAGGCGCAAAGTTGTCTGCCTACATGTGATCGTTTTTTTCTAAATTTACAAAATTTTTTTCTTAACTTTCATTAAAACTTCGCCTATGAATAGAGCTATTCTGTAGAAAGGTTTTAGTACGCCTTTTCATGTTATTTAAGATACAAAAGATGTTACTGTGTAATTTAAAATAAAGATTACAATTTTACACTTCCGGGTCTTGCCGGACGTGAATTATTATTTATGTCTTCCCTGTCTATTAACTCTTCATCAATCAAGACTTCGAAGTCCCCTAGTGCATCGGCGTTGGGTATTTTATTCCGTCTCGTATCAGGAATACCATCCGGGGGCAAAACCACAGAAATTATATTATTTCAATATTCTGTAGTTGTGTGTTGTAGACTGCAACGATGGTGAAGCGTTGACTTCGACAAGCCACGGCTTCAATGAATTATCAATTATGATATCATATCCGTAAAATGCTAATCAATGGCGGTCGGTAGCCATAACTGGCACCACAGCTTTCAATGAATGCACAATTAGCCATTATATTTCCGCAATAAGCTTGCGCCTGCGCGCGATCAACTCTGATTGGTGCGCGCGCATTCGCGGGAAGCCAAGCGGCTATAAGGCGAACTACGCGCCGTCTGGTCTGTCGGCAATCGGAATCGGACGGAAACTGTCTTGTGTTGAAGTGAATCACAATGGAAAACGACGAGAAATTAATTTATTTGGTCCAAAAATACGAGTTTCAACAACGAGATTCAACTGACAACTGGTGTCCATCACTAATGCCACGAAAAAGCGCGCATTCTCACGGTAATTCACGCTTTGTGATTGTGAGGAATTTGACGCTTCGATGCGCTTCGACTCTGCGTTAGTATGAATTGACCCTAATGTTACGGGACGTGTATAAAGAAAGTTGAGCTCGTCTTTCGGTTTGGCTTGTCAGAGGAGGCCGGCCTCCTCCCCCACCCTCTGACGGGTGGGGTCGATTTGCGCTTCAAATCGGCTAGAAGCCGTGATAATTTAATTTTTATTTTTAGAGCTCTCTAAGATCGCGTTTTATTACTTCTACTTTTATCTAAGCTCACGTCTTACGGATTCGAACCCGGACTCGTTTCCGTAAGTGGTGTGTGAGTTTGTCATTCTGTCAGTCATATGTCTTATAGCTGTGTAACTATATGTAAGGTTTCAACGCTCGACCGGTACGAGCGGTACACCGCTCGTATCGGTCGAACCGCTCGTATCGAATTTGGTTCTAGCAGGAAGAGAATGCATTTACGCACTGTCCAACCGACCCAAAGGGGCCTGAAGAGTTTGTCGGGTCAGGTCGTGTAGCTATAACTACTACCTACTACCGACTAAAACCTGCTATTCGTGGATTTGCCCTATTGGCATTTTACTGCGGATGCGTGTCTGGGTGTGTTTTTGCTTGTGTGCAAGGGTGGATTTAGCAACTGATACGACTATCGCGTCGTCGGTATCGTGCAATACGTGCTTCGGTTATTAGCGTCGAATCGTACACCGACGTCTTTCTTATTAGATTATTCGGGTGATTCAAGGCCCTATCGAAGAACTTTTGAGAGAGTTCTTTATAGTGGCCCTTAATCGAGGTCAGTTTGAAGTCACAGTGTAGATCGATGTTGCGTACGTACCAGGGGCAACCAGTAGCCGTACGCAGGAACCTGTTTTGCAATTTCAGCAAACGATGTATCTGTTGGGGAGATATGTGCGCGAATGCGGCACTGCAATACGCCAAAATCGGTCGAATGCATGCGATATACAAAGTGAGCTTATGTCTATTAGCCATTTTGCTCCTTTTGTTTATCAGAGGATAGAGTTTGAACAGGATCTATCGATGTGATTCCGGAAGTCTATCGATCTATTCAGTGTGACGCCGAGATATTTGGCCGTCTCCGCTCTAGGAATTTCGTTCCCGTAGAGCAGGATAGTGGCCATCATGTTCTTTTTCTTTCCGCGCTCTCCTGTCGCGCGTGATCCGGTTCGGGTGAAGAGTATCGACTTACTCTTTTCTGCGTTCACCTCTATCCTCGATTTCAGGAACCATTCGCCGAGGTCGGTGACGGCCCTTTGAAGTCTGGCTCCCTCTCCGGGAACGTTCCTTATGTACAGTGCGGTGTCATCCGCGAACATCGCCAGCTGTACACTGGGGTGTCGCGGTAGGTCGCTGGTGTACAGGTTGTAGAGGATTGGGGATAGTACAGAGCCTTGCGGAACCCCGGTTCTGACTGTGCGGGAGGAGGACAGTGTGCCCTCCACTCTGAATCGGAACCGCCTGTTCTCTAGGTAGCTGTTTATGATGAGTACCAGTCTATCAGGCAGTTCCAGTTGGTACAGCTTGTAGATGAGGCCCTGGTGCCAGACCTTATCGAACGCCTTTGCTACGTCGAAGAAGACAGCACACGTGCCGTGCGGCCTCTTTCAGTGTAGTCCCGTAAGTACATATTCCGTGAGACGGTGTATCTGTTGGGGGTAGCGACTTTCTGTATTCCTCTACGAACATATTACAGTCTGCGGATAGCACGAAAGTTATGAGGATAAAGCCCACGTGGGTATATCGAGTGGCTATTTGCCCGTTAGGCGGAGTGACTTCTATTTTCTCGGCTAATTGATTGCCGTCTCGTTCTAGCTCCTTTTTATATCGCTTAATATTTTTTACAAGCAAATCCTTTCTTGAGAGCTCGTAATAGTACGGGGTGTGACTAATCATTTGGTTATCGCTTAAGCGATATCCGTTCGCGATGCTGAAAATATTTCGGCAATATTGCGTAAACGACCAGCAAATATTCCGGTCGTCTTCAGAGCCTACTTGCATCCAGCCGCGCCGCTCAAAGTTGCAGATAATAACAGATTTCTCCAAATCTGTGCAGTACGTGATTTTGTTTTTCTCTAATGTATTTTTTGCTGAATACGAGAAGAAATCTCTTTTATTATCCTGTGCCTCATTTTAATTTTCTTTTAAAAGTGAAAGAAAATATCAAAAATGTCTAAACACTTATTGTATCCTTAAACTGTCAAACGCAAGGTTTTCTTTGTACTTACGTTAGTGGCAATGAATTTGTAATATTACTTCTCAACTGATATTGATTAGTACAACATTCATATCGATTTATTTACTATGAAAATCAATAATTTAGTCCAATAAATAATGTATTTTAATGTAGTTATATTGCGTTAACAACAAAAAGCTTAAAGTATTAGGAGACTAGCTGCGCCCAGTGATTTCGCCCGCACAATTACTTTTCCAACTCAAAGACATAAATAAATCTAATAAAGTAAATTTTAACCGCAACGAGAGCCTATCGACATATAACACAGTTTCTACTGAGTTGCCTTGCTTCCAAATATTTTGTTTTCATAAAAATAAATATTTTATTAAAAGGTTTTTCTTGGTAAATGAAGGAAAAAACTACTTTCGTTTCATTGTTTTTTATATTTTTATCAAGAATTTATATGCTATTAAATAGATTTCTTTAAAAACTCACAAATGAGATGTATTTAATGTCATCACTTTATACTAAATTTGTTGTTTTTAAATATTTAAGTTTTAATATTGATTCCGTTAGTTATACTCTTTTATATGTTCATAATGTAGGATTCATATATCAAAAGGATATTTCAATTCAAATCAGCCCAATAATTTTGGTGTCGATGCCAATGCAAACAAACAAACAATAAAATGTTTCCTCTTTAGAGTATTGCTATCATCTTGAGGCTGTATATATAGGGTCTATCCCGAATTCGGTGGGGTTGTGGTTTGGTACGTGATTTGCAAAGATACCGTTTGGGCCTCACTAGCTCGAGGTGCATTAACGATCCCCACAATGGTTTAAGCCTTATCGTGGTTGTGGGGCTCAGTAGCATTGGGTAAACCCAGGCGAAGCCAATTGAACCGAGAGGGACCTTTGTACTCTTCTTGTAAGAATTGCGGTCAAACGAGCAGAAGGAGGAAGCGCCTCGATACCCCGAGAGGATGGGAACCTCAACCCATTGTACTGTCCCAAAGTCGGTGTCCTGCAGTGCGGGAATCCCATTTGTGGAGGTGGAGTTGGTCACCAAAGGGTCCCCTAGGGGGCTGGCTAGCCGTCGAGGTGCCCCGGTGGTTTGTTGTTCCAGGGCACCGCAACAAAGGTGGCATTGATGTAAGTCACGTTGGTTTCTGTAGGAATTCGGCACTTGCCTTTTACTGGTTTACTGATTACAGAGCTTCCAAATAATAATAGAAACGATATGTGTGGCTTAGGTGGCCTGCTTAAATAAAAGTTTACTGTTTGTATTTTATGAAAATATATTATATAAGTAAATAAAAACAGATACAAACTTCTTTCTGGTGGTTAAATACGGCTTAAATGAAAAATAGAAGGAAACTAAAATAGCAGTCGATTAGCCAGACGAACACTAACAGGTCGAGTGGCTGGAGCTAACTGGAACTTGATCGGATTTTTAATCTGAGTATCAGAGAATAGCCGAGCGAAGAGCATTCAAGCATATTGTTACGATCGTGCTAAATTTGCTTCTTCATTAGAACTTGGAAGCAGTAATTATTGATGATTTTAGGCTGAATGGATACGGCACCAAGTGGTCGTCGATTCATTAGAGATACCTAAAAGTGTATTTTATAGATCATGTTTTTTTTATGTCTTTGCAGGGTTTGTGCACTGCCATCGGTGGGAGGGTATCGATGAATCATGTGAGATCCGCGGCTGAGTCGAGTAGCCACTAAATGCATTGGTTGCTCGCTTTAGTATACAAGAATATTTAAAGTAAAACTGTCAATATACAGAAGTATTTTGAAGGTATATCTGCAGTTTATTTTCAATTTTATTTGTATGTTATATATTCTATTTGTGGTTTATCTCGTAGGCTGGCGGTTAGCACGTTCAACCACAGTTGTGAAGGCCCTGGATCGAGTCCCGGGTCGGACCAAAGTGTTACTGGGATTTTTCAATTTCTAATAAGAGTCCGAATTCAGGAAGTTGGCGGTGTTACATCCAATGCCTCGGAGAGCACAGTAAGCCGGTCCTGCACCTGATTTCTCTCTCTCTCTCTTTCTCTCTTTTATCTGCTATGTGCTGATGGGAGTGTCCAGTGCAGCTTTATCGGTTCCTATAAGACACTTCGGGCGACAAAATTTGTAAGTCGGCGAGGGAACAGGGAGCACACTTGTGTCTGCGCACACACATTGAGCAGAATAATATGCCCCACGTAGATTGGGCTACTCTCTATAGTGATTGTAGCTGTGACCGAAATTCGACCAGGTCATGTTTATTATTATTTTATTTGAATACATTCAAGATCACACCAATAAAAATATTCTCATAAACATATATCCGCTACATATGTTGTTTATTCTTATAAAACTGTACTCTTGTATTTAGAAACAAGCAATGCCCATGTAAAGGAGAATTAAATATATGAGATTTGTGTCGAGCGCCCCATAAAGTAATTACTCTCACGTTATACTCGTATGTGGCGTTGATATACAAATATAGACAAATCATTG
>JAFELO010000481.1:109325-142892 GCA_017140195.1 Eumaeus atala
CGAGCGGTGGATACGCCCTAGGCGTAAACCCCCCACCTTCCGTCTGACGCAGGTGCTCACCGGGCATGGTTGCTCCATGCAGCGACGAGTCCTACCAGGTGATGGATTCCTTCTGCGAGACCGTCATGTCCCAGAAGGAAGCCGACAGGCGGGTGAGAGAGGAGGCTGCCGATGCGGCCTCCCCCCCGCCAACGACAAATGGGGGTACGAAGGATGCGCTATCTGCAACCCCTTTTGTGGTGCCCGGGACCCTCTACTAATAGCGGTTGAAGGCTCCCGTAGGGGTTTAGTTGGTATTGCTACCCATTGGCCGAGTCCAACATAGGTCTGGGCGTCTACCCGGTCTCTCAGGTATCATGCGTAAGTGCATTCCCCTTCGTCACCAAAAAAAGAAAAGGCTCTGACTGTTACTAACTATTGGACCAAAAAAATATTTCACCCTTAGAATCATACGTTATCTACGACGAACATAGACTATATAATGTTTCCATAAACGTTAAATTATTATGAAAATTTATGTCAAGTAAAAGGTGAGAAAAATAATATCAAAGTTAGTCCTATCCTACAGAACATATTAACAACTAGCTGTACCGACGTTGCTCTGCCATAAATTTAATTTATTGTCATTACCATGACGTGTAGTGTTCACGTGGCCGCAAATTTAATTCATATTTTTTGTAAATCAGCGAATCTTTGCCGTATTTTGTGGAAGATCCGGGTGAAGCCGAGGCGGACAGTCAGTAAATGATGATACTGTTCTATTATACACCTGAAATATACTTTAAACGGCCTATATACGTGTAGTGCATGGTCTTATAGTGTAGTATATAGTGACAAAGATCACTGAACAGTTTTATAGGAGATTACTTACTACTTTTATATTTTATATGGCAAATGCTATAAGCTTTATAATATTATATCAATGGAGAGATATAATTTTACAGTAAAGGGTAAAAATAAGTGGAATAATTTACGAATGGGCGCCGTCAAAGGCTTGTACTTATATCCCAAATATATTGAACTAGCGAGTAAAAGATAAAAATATGTTAGTGTAGCGAGTAAAAGATAAAAATATGTAGTTTTATATTTTAGTGTTCTTAAAAGCGAGACATTTAAATATACAGACAAAAATGTTAAAAAAAATAGAGGAAAGCGTAACATGAACTGTTCCTACTGCGTATGTTCCATGGCGACAATGGTGGGTCGTGTTCCCCATAATCAACTACCCATAACCGCGGCGTATAGACTGGTCTACGATACTATGATCAATGGAGATTCTACTGACCACTAACCAAGGGGACGACATACGCTTCGGCACTTTTAAAGGCGGAAGAGGCGGTGGATCTAAAGTGGGAATAAAAATTCTAAGGTGGGAATCGGTTCGCTCCGGATTCGCCAGTCGGCGACCGAGGGGCGACTCATAGAGCTGTCCGGCTCCACGAGCGGCGAGAAAGCGAATAATCTCGCCGATCGCCGATCGGGATGTAATCAGGCCCGAGTAGAAGGCGGATTTATGACTCTCGGGCCTGAGTGATGCGGTCACCGCAGAGTGTCTTCTGACTGAGGTGGCAAAGGAGGGGGCTGCAGCCCGGGCCAAGTCTCCGTGCGCAATTATCGCACGGGGCATTTCGGCTCGGGCCCGGCCACATCGAACTCCCGGCGACAGCGGCCAGGAAGCTGCTCGATGCTCGGAGCGTAACGGTGCCGTATCACTGCACACTTCCTGCAGGCGCGCCCCATACACTGCTTACCGTTGCCCAGGGATGGGGAAGTGTCCGGTACGTACCCCGGTGGCAAAGGCAAAGCCCGGCTAAAAGGCCGGAAGGTGTTCGGTCGCCGCTCATTGCGCGGTGTGCGCGGACGCCGGCAGGCCGGCGGGCCACGTCATGGGGGGCAGCCCCCCTCCAGCACGGGTAAGTTCCCTCTCCCTCTCAGAGGGGGAACCGTTCGGGGACGGACGTAGAGATGACCCAATATGCCTCGCCATCTCAGCGTTCTCCAGGCGAACGTCAACCATTCCGCCAGGGCTCAGGACCTCTTCCTTCCAGTCCATGGCGGAGTGGGCGATTGACGTCGTCGCGATCGTAGCCGAGCCGTACGCCGTGCCCTCCAGTCCAAGCTGGGCTGGGGGCACCGACGGCTTAGTGGCGATCGTGGTGTGGCCTGGAGCCGCCCCCTCCCTCGTAGTCAAAACGAGGGGCTGCGGGTATGAGTCGGCGGTTCGGGCAGAAGTGGCGTTCGTAGGGGTCTACTTCTCTCCGTACCGCAATCTGGCGGCTCTGGAACGGTTTCTCGAAGTTCTAGGACCGCTGGTAGGGCAGCTAGCCCCCCTCCAGGTGTTCGAGGTCGTGGACCTCAATGCCAAGTCCACGGCTTGGGGTAACCCGGTCACGAACCCGAAAGGGAGGGAGGTGGAAAAGTGGGCGGTAGCTGCCGGACTGTCCCTCCTCAATATAGGGACGGTCCAGACGTGCTTGCGATGGTCGGGAGGTTCTGTGGTGGACGTCCCATTTGCCACGCTGGTCATCGCACGCAGAGTGGAGGGGTGAAGGGTGGAGACGGAGGTGGAGACAATCTCGGAGCACCGCTACATACGGTTCGGAGTGTCTCCGACTTCCGTTCGTCCGACGTCACCGTCGTCGTCGTCTGACCGGTCGTCTGAGGGGGAAGAGCCGATTTCCGCGTTGGGCTCTCACTAGGTTCAAACAGGAGTTGGCAGAGGACGCCGCCATCGTCGGCCGTTGGAGCCTCCCGCCGCTGTTGGAGTTGGGGGTGGACAAGGCGGCTGGTTGGTTCTGCGACGTGTTCACTGCGGTGTGCAGAGCGGCCATGGTGCCCGCGAAGAGTCCGCCCCAGCGGCGGGCGCTCTACTGGTGGACGGCTGAACTATCCGACCTCCGGGCCGCCTGTAACGGGGCCAAGAGGCAGTCCACCCGGAGCAGGCGGAGACGACCCCAGGACGTCGACAGGGACGAAAGACTTCGAGGATCTACGTGGAGAAGGTGAAGATCCTGCAGCAGGCAATTTGCAGAGCCAAGGAGGAGGCCCAGCCGGAGCTCGTAAGGAATCTCGATAGGGATCCCTGGGGCCGACCGTACAAATGGGCTCAGCACAAGCTCCGCGCCCCGTCGGCCCCCATCACGGAGTTGCTCCAGTCGGACAACTGGGGAGGATCGTCGGGGAATTGTTACCCGACACACCCGTGGGCTTCATACCCCCCAGAATGGCTCGTCAGACGTCAGACGTGGAGGTGGGTTTTTCGCCACCCGTCACGGAGGCTGAAATGGAGACGATTCTGACTCGCCTCCAGAGTAAGAAGAGGGCACCGGGTCTAGACGGGGTGCACGGGAGAGTGCTGGAGATCTCTCTCGTGCACCTCGGGGATAGCCTCCGGGAAACTTTTGACCGCTGCCTGCGGTCTGGTCAATTTCCGGGGGCATGGAGGGAGGGTCGGCTCTGCCTGCTTCCAAAGGCAGGGCGGCCCATGGACTCGGCTTTGTCGGTTCGACCGGTGGTGCTGCTGAACGAGACTAGGAAGGCCTTAGAAAGTATTGTGGCCTCCCGTCTCATTCAGCATCTGGAAGAGGGCGCGGATCCCGGTCTCTCGGAGTCACAGTTCAGGTTCCGAGCACGCCGGTCGAAGATCGATGCCCTCAAGCGCCTGCGGGCGGTGACGGGTGAGGCGGAACAAAGGGGGGAGGTGGTGGTCGCGGTGTCGTTGGACATCACGAACGACTTCAATAGGCACTGAAATTTTTAAGGGTTTAGGTTAGCTAGAGAAGTACTAGCACGAAATGAACAATTCTTTTTGTCTTAAGTAGACCATTTACCGGTGAATGCTACAGGCTGTATAACATGACGCTACGACAGAATTACACGAACCGGAATTGCACGGTTTAAACTGCGAGTTGATGCTTGCTAAAACATGTAAGTGTTAAATATTTTTACAACAGGTAGTCAAAAGCTTACGGATTACACCTTATTACACAAAATTCAATGATTTATGAAGTTATAGAAGGTTTTCTGATTAAATAGTTACCTACTCGCGACAGAAGTTCAATAGAACGTTTAATTTAGTTACCCTTTAACAGATAATCTATTCCTGGCAGTAAATAATTCAAGGCTGCTAATGCGTGCAGTTTCAGCCGGAAGGGCTTGATTTATGCATGATTTGCATATTGTGAATTTCCGCTGGAACGCCTGTATGACACATCGATCTAACACTCAATTTCATAAAATTTGCATATATTTTTAGAAGAAACAAGTGTCTGTTTATAGATACTGGTGTCTACAGATCTACATATAATGTCTAATTTGTTAAATATATTTCTTTTAAAAAATCCTAAATATAACATTTCTTAAATTTGTAAAAAAAATATTAAATCTGTTTTAGTTCTGTAATACATGTAACACAAGTCCTTACAGCACTAACACAGGGTTAGGCGAACGTGGTGTGATATGTCCACAGATATTATTTTATTATTATGAAAGTTTGAGAAGCGTGGCAGTCATTTCCAATAAATTATACTCACTTCTTACTGCTCTGATTTGTAATAAATTACTAATTTATTCTATAGTATAAGGGGTTAGACGAGCAATCAGAGGCTCTAAACGGCAACTGATGCCCATAAATTCCGCATTTTTGTCATGCAGATGCTGAGGAAGGAGGCCAAATCCGACAGTATAGGCAAGTTTTGTTGCTTCAAGTTTTGACCGTCAGTTAGTGCCTCCGATTAGCAATCACTTCTGCAGACATAATAGAAACATTACTAGAAGCGATTTTGACCCCATGCCCCTGTGAAGATAGCTTGGAGCCGTCTGTATACAAAAACAACAACACCCGTCCTATTTCTGGCACAATTCATGTAAAAATATTATTTTTATGATAGTTTATATCTTAATGCTCTTTAGGTAAACTAAAGGAATCTAGGCTGCTACAATATTTTTAACATCAATATTAGATATGCATGCAATCCGTCTAAATGTTTGGATTACTTTATATATTCCTCCATTGTTTGTAAATAAGTAACAGCAGGCAGTTGCTCCCTTTTGTTACTCCAATACCTATTATCATTATAACAAGTTTATAACCGTGATTTTGAAAACATTGCAATGTGATATCATCATATATTATTGGATTATTGGATATATTGTGGGACTTAACACAAAACTTCATAGATAAGTATTGACGTCTACTAGCGAGTGGAGGGATACGAAAATCATTCTCCATCACATGAATGGGACTTTATTGCATGTACTCGCGTACATGCAATAAAGTCCCTTATGGCCGCGTTTATTAATGTCTGCGGGACGATTCAATTCTGTTTCAATAATTGCACGGAACTTAAAAACATTATTGAAAGAGCCGTGGTATGTTATTTATATAAATAAATAAATAATATTATTTATTTGGTCCGGTGTTTTATCAAACAACTAGCAGTCCGTTCCGGCTTCACACGAATACTTAACTTCATATGGCAAATATTATTTCATATGGTATTACCATGTATCACAAACAAATTAGAAAAACTATTAAATTGTTAAATAAAAAACATTAATTACCTAGACATAAATAATATTTTACCTCGTGCGCAGATGATTATATATGTCAATAGACATTCACTTGTCTCGCTGTTAAGTGATATCCTAAACCCTGTATCCCGAAGCCTTTATTGAGTTAGATGGTACAATTTGTAAGAAAGGTGTTATGAAATAAAAATTCCCGATAATCATTTTAGCAAAGTCTTCTATCATAATTGAAGTGTGATCACTTCATTGCACTTTCAATCTCAATTTTTTGAGGAAATGTTAATCGAATGGAAAAGCCTTTAATAGACGTTTGAAGTATGATATTGTTTCATAAAGCGGAAATTATCATTTTAATGAATTGAAAAGAAGAGCAAATTTTACGAAGCCGCTCGTATCTTTCATTACAATAATGTTGTATTCATTACTTGGCATCCAGCAGCGCGGCGTGGTGCAGGGTTTTATATTATAATATACATACCGTAATGTGATTAAAATGAAATGTAACTGTTACGTGCAATTATTTCAAGCATTTTACAGGTCCGTGGCAGAGTTAAATCCTTACAATAATGACGTTTAAAAATGAATTGTTAAATCCTACTTTGAATAAAATGTTAGGTTTATTTTATCTCACGACTCTAAACATAATCACATACAACATATTATTATTCCTTAAGTAAAACAAATATTCTTACTATAATTAATATATCAATATTAAAATTGCTATTATAATAATATAATATTTTTAACGCTTAGGGCCTGTTTTACCAGCCAATAATCATTAGCATGACTAGCCTATGTATCAGATTAATTAGGAATTAAGATTCCACAGGTTATAACAGAAGCAACTTTCAAATTAGGTATTATCGCTTTGAGCGGCGACTATACTCTGCAATCATATTATAATTTAACAAGAACACGATTTCGTTTTTGAATATGGGTGATATTTGAAATACGAACGTGATGTAAATAGGCGAATTATTAATATTTTAGTTTTAGAAGTTATATATTTATACTTGAAAATGCAGAAAAATTAACAAAAATAACTGCGAACGATATTTTAATAAAATCATTGTTCAACATTATTTTTAAATTACGAACGTAAAATTGTCAATTTCTAAACATAAAAATTTTGTTAACAGTTTAAACATCAATTGATCCAATTGAAATACAAGTATTTAGGATATTTTTTCACGCACGGAAGATTGTATACCATCCGGTTTGGAGTGAATCGAAGGGTGTATCGGGAAGTATTTGTTAATCGTCATTTTAGTAATAACCCGTGAAACCGGCACTTAATGATATTTTATGGCCCTTTTGAGGGCTACGCATCGGTATAATTATGCTGATGTTCCTCGGCGTCGCTAGTCGTTTGTCCCCAAATATTATAAGAAAACTAAATAACTAAAACTAAAGGTCCGACTGTTAAAATTAAATTTGAGGGAACATACGGGGCTTGTTGTATTTTCACGGCTCGGCAGTTTCCGCAGTAGTAATCTGCACTGGATTGTAGCCGAAGCGTAATCTCCGAGCTTACACCTAGACAGTTGACTCCTGTTGCTAAACGTATCCTTTATGTTATGTTTTAGTTTTACTCCTGGTTTCAATTTTATGACACAAAGGATTCAGCCCTGTCCTAATCTCTTGTGACACATTCCTCGTGATATTCGCTCGATTCAACGTTTCTACAAAGACATTTCATTTTATAGAGTTTCATTCAACTGTACTTCCATGAACATTAGTTGTATTTCTGCTCTGATGAGAAACTAACAACAAATCCGGTAGTTAGCCAAGGACTCAACAAGCAAGCTTTAATGAAGTATACGAGTACATTGAGCGTCAGTGTTTTTCACTTGCTTTGTCTCATATCCAGGAAATAAGAAATACTGTAATGGATTGTTAAGTAAGTAATGTTAATGTTAATTAACATTATATATATAACAACGCACACGTATTTACGTAGCGAATTGTAGAAAATATACTATTTACTGGTTATTTAGCGGTTGGCGATAAATAAAAATCCTTTAAGTTTTGATTAACCAGGACATATCTACCTACATTCTCACGACGATCTCATCATAATATGAGATCATCGAACACGGAATACAGATTACTCGCGGTATAGTCAGGTTTAAAAGAAGTAGGTTTTGGAAGACCTATATCTCGATATAGGTTATATCGAGATATCTACATATAAATTATTTTATAGTCAACAATATATACTCATATCTTAAGCGTAAACAGACCGAGGTGGTTTCCGTACACGTTATTGAAACGGAATGGAATCGTTCCGCAGTTGCCAATAAACGCGGCTATTAGGACATGCAAATTGCATGTACGCGTCACATTGTCGTCATCAGCAAGAGCTACGAGCGCAATCTAGAATGTTCCGCGTCTTCTAGCAGGTTTAATGAAATCCACTTTAAGTGTATCTGAAGTTGGTTCGAATATCACTTGTTATAATGTTTCAATTAAGGAAATCCTTCTGTAAAAATGGCTCGTACTTATTTAGTAGTAACATTGATTTGTTACAGTACAGTAGTAGTAGTTACAGTTCTTTGCTAGTCCATGAGTACGACAATGTCAAAAAAATACGCAAATAACAGGATATTCCTGACAACGGCGCGCCGTCGTGAGATCAGCCTTGTGTCTGCAAGTATTATCCCCTTATGAAAAAGTTTACTCAGAGTGCTAAAGAAGAACCAATCTCTCAGCCTCTTGAATACAGATCTAGGGTACCTTTCCATAGGTGGCCGGCGCCATACTGTGGGTTTAGTTGGTATCATCGGCTATAATGTTCAGTTCAGTAAACCATGCCAGACAGCACGGTTGGTATTGGATTTGGTAAACATATTTTTTTACGACTTCATAAAAAACGACCTTAAATAAAGCAATAATGGCTCAAGAAACTGAAATCTACTTAGAATAGAACTAAAAAAGAAGAATTTATACAGGCAGACTGGTTAGTCATTTTCACCTTTGCAGTAGGGTATCCCTTAATCTTCCATATCATATAATAACATACGTACTATTTTTATCAAAATATTAGGTTGTTATGGAACAGACAATATATAAAGTAAAATATAATGAATTCTCGAACAAACGTTCATCTTGTAGACGCCCGCGACCGCATTTTAGATGACAAATGCTTAGTGACATTGCTCCCCCCACAAACATACTTGTGTCTGACTGGAAGTTTTGTGGTTTGTCACTTATCAAGTACGACAGAAAACAGAACGTATTCCTCGGTTATATGGTTGACTATTGTAGGTTTGATAAACAGTTAAATGATAACAATAATTAGAATAAAATATTTTTACTCACAGAAATGAAAAGTAGTGGTGAAAAAAACCGCATATTTTTCGTTATGTACCTAAGCTCTTTTTAAAAGTTTTAATATCTACCTTATATATAAAACTGTAACCTCAAAAGCTGCTTGTCTGTATGTGATCGATTTTCTCAAAATTCGTTAAACGCATTTATATGTATATATTATATTCTCATCCATTTACTATTTATAACTCAAACAAATTTTTTCAATTATTGTATTACAGGACAGCACAAGGATTTTGGTATACTCGTTCATAACGGTAATTCTGTCTCATTCCACAAGAAAATCTAAAGAAACGTGATAAAATCCGTTAAAGAGACACAACAATGAGTAACATACGGAAATAATATAATAGTAAGAGATCAGATATGTAAAATATTTCAGTAGGTATTAACTTAATGAGTGGTTAAAAATTTGTTGTGATTTTAACGTGTCACATAAATTCCCTATTCGCACGTTTATAAATCAGGTAAACTGTTGTAGTGCAAATAGCTTGATGCATGCATTTAGCTGTCATCCATAGATCATAGAGAGCCGTTGCAAACGGAATCACGTTGGATGTAAATTTAAAAGCTCTCATAAATAACGAACGCAGCGCTTCATGAGCTAAGTGTTATCACAATTCACACACCTAGACGCGGGGCTCGCGATTTTAGTACACCCTGATTCATTTGGAAAGTCAATATTGAATTGAATTTGAATGGTTTTTATGATGTAATGAAGCTATTTGGATATAAACAGCATTTCGTCGAGCTTATAACATTTTATAGACTTGTAATACCAACCAGACAATCATTGTTAAAACTATGTGCCTATGAATTGCGTAGTAAAAGTTATTTGACATCATAATGTCATATTTTATGAAGTCGTTCATTGTAAGTACCTTGTCCGTTATAATTAATGAGAAGGAGATCTATCGTGAGACATGCTAACTTTGAAAAATCATTTAAGATGATGAATGTTCACGCCTTAGGCGAAGCCAATTGAATAATTGGGTTATTCAGATTACATCTATTTTAAGAAGAGGGGACAAAAGAGAAGAATAATGAGGTGCTTTTGTTTACGAGACAATGGGTGAGGATGGGAACTTCTTCCCATTGTACTATCACAAAGTTGACGGAGTTATCGTATGGTGCTGGACAACCCCATCTATGGGGTGGTGTCATGTCCTTAGGGTACTGACAAGCCGCCGGGGTGACACTCGCAGTGGTGTTAGTGGGTATACGGCGCTATAACCCAGGGCTGGTGTTGGCGCGTAAATGCCTTTCCACGTGTCACCAAAAAGAAGAGCCAATGTGTAATGTCCTAATCGGGTCCCTGGTTGGAATATGATGACTAAGCAGATTGAATGTACAATGTTCTGGCACAATTAGCCTCAAAGCTAATAGAGCAAAGTAACATAAATATATGTCAAACAAAAAAATAACGAATTATCGGGCTACTCAGTCTTTTTAAACATGTATATCGTAGCATACACAAATTAACATTCATAACCTTGGAAACTCAGAAAAGATGTCATACATTTAAATAATACTTTGCACGGAAAATACGTTCCATTGCCCCGATGATACGTGACAAAAGTAATCTACTGAGCGTATACATGAGAGATGAAATGATGGGCAGTTGAAGAAAAATATTCGTGTACAGGGAACATAATTCGGTAGAATCGATTTTAGAAAAAGTTTGGGGTAATCGTTATGTAGATTCAGAGATGGATATGTTTGCCATTAGGTAAACTCACTGCTCCCCTACTTTCTCAGTAATACAAATATTCGCCCTACTAACCCAGGAAGTTATCTACTAGCTAATTAGGTTATATCACCAGAGTCCTTTATACTTTTGAACCTAAGTCTGTGCAGCTCAAGTGATACTCACAAGATTAGCCATTTGCTATTGCCGATTGCAATACCAAATGGCTTTAAGAAGTCCAAAAATATAGTGGGACTACTTATTTTACTGTATATTTTATTTAGGTAGTAGGTTCCTCTTCAATTTATTATTTTAATGACATTTAAAAACAAGCACAATGTAAAAAATATTTTATTTACCAGTGAAATGTATCGGTTTTAGCAAGCAAATATATTTGTTTTCCTCTCGTATGTCAAATACAATGCGTAGACCCACCTGCTTTAAATAAAACATACATAACATAAGCTAAACTCAGTGAGAGACTGCGATAAAAAGTTTGATATTGTAGATATCAGATATCGCCGATAATATAACATAAATATGAATTAATACAAATACAAATTTATATTCATATTATAATCTGAAGAGTTTCATTGCGATCGGATATCCTTACTGCATTTAACAGGAGAAATGAAATAGCTGTATATTTTCATAATAATAAAATTGGTAACATTACTAAATTAATGCCTCTTTAGAATAGATTTTCGCGAATGTAACCACACATCACAGCTACACCGCACAAAAGGTGTCACGTAGATGTCACTTTACGACGGTATCATGTGAGTGAGAGGTAGCTCTCCCGTCCATGCTATTCCGCTGCAATGTAGCATGACACTACCTCTTACTAAAGCATAATACGCAATTGCAGCGACACTCCCAAAAATATAAAATATTACTACATATTATTTTATAGAGTTTCAGTATAAGATTTACATACCCTTAGAATATTTTTGGTTTCGTCAGCAGACCCAGTGAATATTCTAAACATGCTCGTCACTCAAATCTAGCTGTTCAGCTCTAAGTGCCGCTTTGGGAAATAAATGTATTCAGCAGTATGATTTGAATAGGTTTATTACGTATTATGAAGATTTTCATAAATAGAAAGAGCCGTCAGGGTATCGTTTACTGATCGATTTGCATAATATAATTGATGTGGCGTCACAAGTGTACGTTCATGGTCGCATCTCGGTTGGTTATCATTTATAATAAGCGCTTGGGAAGTATCGCCGTTTCCACAATCCCGAAGCACGAGATAGCATTCGTTCAAAGTCCAGCGACTCTCGTGATTCAAAACATCTCAGAATATAAATACAATGGAGTTGAATTTTTAAACAAATTTTAGTAAAAATTAACGCTCATAACATAAAATTCTTTTTTTTTTTAATACGATTGCTGTTATAACATTGGGTGTGTTTCAGTGGTGAATGTAATCATTGGGTGTGTTTCAGTGTAGGTATTGAAGACTTGGTATATAATTTCTAAATTTATCATTGGACGGGAATAAACATCTGGCTGGATGTTCTTCTTTTTGGACTATCGCCAATAAACCAACATGTGCGATTGCTTTTTACTATAGCCTCGGCATTTTATTCTCATTGTTGTTAGGTAATATTTATTCCTTTTCTTAAGAAAATACCTTTCACTAAGGGCTTCGCTATCGCAATTACCATGACGAATCAACGGGCAGTGGAGACGATAGGGGGACAGACTTCTAGTATTTTCCCTCAAATGGGAAGAGATAGATCGGAATTAATTTTTGCGACATCACGATAACTATTTCCAATATCAAGGGGGACGCGGCCCCTCCCCATACTAATGGGGTGGAGCGCACACGTTGCCAATAAGATGGCAAACTTATCGGATAGCACAGGGCGAGGCTAACGTGGCTTCCCCACCATCGTTTAAGTCTTGTCGTAGCCGTGGGGCTTAGTAGCTTGAGCCGAACTCAGGCAAACCTTATTGTACCGAAGGGGCTGGTCTTTGTACCCTACAAAGATCAGTTCATAAGAAAATCCCATAAAGAGGGGGGCCTGTAGAGGCGAGTATGGGAACCTTAGCCCACTGCACTGTCTAAAATTTGGTGAGGAAGTCCTATGGTGCGGGGCAAGTCTTCTGCGGAGGAGGCGTCGGTCCTTCAGAGGGCTGGCCGTTCAGGGCCTTGATGAATTGTGAAAACAGGTGAATGAACTGCAACAGCACAGCTCAGGCATGAACTTAATTTTAAATACTCTTCTCTAGAATGACCAGACCACATGGCTTATAGAGGAAACTTCATTTGGCAGCGCTAGGGAATTACGTAACAAAATTTATACAGTTTTTTTTCTCGCGGTTTTTGAAATCGGAGGGTTATTTCCGGTTTTTAATTTTACCTGTAAATTTATTATTTGTAGAGCACTTTTGTATAAGCAAGAGGGGCACATAATGATGCCACAAAGAAAACTTCCTTCAGAATTTAATGTTAAGTGAAAGAAAACATTTTTTGATACCTTAGAAGGAATTCGAGGCAGAGGGAGACCAAGTCATACAGACCAGTTAAATTAAAAATTAAATATCTTAAGGAGAACTGAAGGGCATGGCAGAGAGAAGCAAATGGTTGGAGCTGCACTCACTTTATTATCTGGGTCTACAAGAGAGACAGGCTCAAAAACTCGCTTGTTTATTTTGTTTTCAGTATGAGCGAACGTTTGAGCAGGATTTTCTTATCGTTTTATAGTTGATGATGTTTAATATAAATTTGTCAAGTAAATGAGATGTTCTTCCCCAGCCGCCCCGATTCGGCTGCAATGCAGCATCGCACTACCTATAACGAACATTCATATGCAGCATTTTTACACTATAATGGGGAAAGGAGCAATCGGAACATGCAGATGAGTTGCGCTGCGAGTTGGACGCTGCTTGTATTCCAAATTATAAGCTTCTATGTTTGGTACAAATCCCTTAAATTTACGATAAACGGTCAGCCAGTCAGTCATACAGCGAGTGACAAAATTAAGTGATTCCAGAGACTGCGACATTGTTCTTCAACTTATACGTTCGTTCGTTAACGTATAACAATAAGACGCCTAATGGGCGCCACGTTATAATTTTTTACCAACACCTTTCTAAAAACAATTGGGCGGCTTAGACTGATCTTATTCCTATATGAGGCAATTAAGAGTATTGCATGCATACATATATGCCAGATACGCATGGAAAACGTAAGTCATCCTTTGCAGCCGGGTACTCGTCCGTACTCATTCATGTATACTGCTGTGATTTTTCCCTAGTCCCCACTAAGTTTTATTTTCCTAAATAAATGGCAATACTTTTAGTAGATCTCACGTAAAGCACCGCGGAGGTCCCAATATAAAGTCAGAAAAGTGTTTATCGCCTCCAAGAGTGGTCAGATTTCTGTAGTTGCAAATTTGTAAATTGTAAATAGCCCACAAGCGGAACGTAAAATTTTACTACTTTACCATTTCATTCTTAGCATTTTTTATATATTGTATGGGAGGGCAATCTATCAATCGTAGCATCCATTATATTTGCAGATGTACATTTATTTTGTCCTTTGTAATGTTTAATTATTTAAACCTTAAAATGAAACTACTTTTAAGTATTAAATAATTAAAGAAACCGTGACAAAATATAAACTTGATTTCATTGCAATGAATAACATTCGTGTCAATTTGAGACATCAATATTGGTGGTATTATATTATGATTATATTTTGTAGCGTTACAAAAAAGGGACAAAGTTCTGCTTTATTAAATTTACACATGGATTTTGCGATAACTTTGCGGACAGAAGGATGTTATAACGAAATCATATTTCGTTGTCGCCATCTGGCCGAGGAAGTCGTTAAAGGATAACATTAATACCTCGAGTCTCAATCTAAAGACTAGAAAGAAATCAACCAATGTTTTATCAATTTTACGGGTTACATAATATTAATGTTATATCATCTATCTGCCGTTATATTGTGTCCCATTTAATCTACTCCTTCTTCCAAGACGTATAGACGCAAACATATACGACGCATATAGCGAAATAAAAGTTAGAATATAAACGATATCCATTGGAGCTAATTAGTTAGTCAACTCAATCAGTTAAGTAAAAGTTACTGAAAGGAAGCAATATCTGGCTACATCTAAAAAGTAGTTTTTTACACATCGACATAATATTTATTCACTCTCACAGTCAAAGCGAGGTAGCGCATAAATAGCTCTAATCTCTTAGTACACTTACTGTAGATATAAATGAAACTTTTATTCGTTAGCTCTTTTTTTCTCGTTGTTTTTCTCAAATATCACCTTGAAAGACCCCATCCCTTTCGGTGAAGGAGGGCTTTTAAAATGTATATTTATGTGCTCTTGGCGTTGATAGTTTATATGATTCTTCGTTTCTACTAGCTACTGTCTGTGACTTCTTCCAAGTTATATGCGAGTTTAACCGCAGAACACAGTTAGTTATAATAAAACATCAAGGTTGACAAAAAAAAAAAAATGGAACGGATGCATCGGTAGTAGTCAAAAGGCTCCCATTTCGTCCCCACTCCCCTACTATAAGGTACAAATTCGAGTACATATCGTAATATTCTTCACACGACACCGACACATAGCGGCACGATCGTCGCCGCAGCACCTAGGAATAAATCACCCTAGGATTTATAATGAGCCTCATACACGACACCGCGGCAGCGGCGGTGACAGCGGCACAGTATCGGTGTAAGGCTCTATATAAATCCAATACTTCATGCGGTATATCATGGTGCGGGCGATAGTTACGACTCGTCTCACTCTCACTTCACACGAGAATTGCAGCGATTTATAAATTTTGACATAGTATTTCATTTATACCACGTTCTTAATATACTACATCATTGATAACCCCTGTACGTTAAAATTAACCCAGCCAGAATGTACTGGTCTATAAATAAAATAAAATTAAAAGAAAAATGTGCAAACTCTTATGCGTATAACGTAATTCATAGCCTACTACCACGATAAATAATTCGGTAGAAAATTGTGTTTAGTTAAATTATTATTGTGAAAAAATCATAACTATATAAATGAAATAATAACAGCACATGCAATTATAGTGTTCTACTTTGCCGGTTGAATTATTGCATGTTATTTTCATAATAACATTAAAGCGAACTAGATTTATGCTGCAAGTATTGTTAGCAATCAAAATGTATTGCTTCACGTCAAATCGCTAGTCATGTGACAGTATCACATTACCATTATCACGGTATACAACGTCAAATGGACAAATGTCTCCCGCGCCAAGCTCCGCGTACGGACTATAACCCTAAAATCACCCGATTACTGCAGCGTTTCACGGCGTTGACGGAGCCGCTGCCGTCACAGTGTCACCAAATAAGTACTCATAGAAATCAGAAAGAAATTAGATCTCTGTGGCAGCACTCTTACACTTAATTCTAGCATTAGACATTTTGGCATAACATTCAGTCATACAAATAATTTATCGTGTGACGATAAATTTTTGAAAACTTAGAAGTTTAATATTATTTTGTTTTCATGGTTTTATTTGCAATTAATTTAAGATGATGTGTTACTTTCTTGTATGTTATAACAAAAAAGTTGTTATCCCAAAACCTGATTAATTCCTGAGATAGATTATATTATTTAAATGCTAGAGTACTTTGTAAGTTATTTTTATAATTAGTATGTATTAATCATTAATTCTTCATAATTTATTATCACTAAATATGGACATTAGTCAATATTATATATTTCATGCAGTTTTTTATTCATACGTAAATTTCTTTGATAGGATATATTTTGTATTTCAACATCTGTTAGATTTTTGGCTAGAGGCAAGTTTAATGCAATAACGTTTGCGATGTAGGATAATTCTTTGACGACATGAGAAATAAAAACATATAGCCAATAAAGTACGCTGGTTCGTTAGTGAAGCATACGCTTTGTACATAATAATTCGTTTTACCGTACGAGTGAGTATATGACACCCGTTGAGATTGAAACGATCCGGAGGTGTTTTGGTTTCTATTTACGCGACGCATTTCACGTTTGTATGGCATCAAAGAGATAAAACAAAGTTTGGAAATATGTTTGTAAAGAACTCATTTTATACGAATGGATAGTACCACATATTTTTCATTATCATCATCAGTCGGACGACGTATACTGCTCGACACCGGCCTCCCCCATTGGGCCCCATAGTGACGGTCTCCAGCTACTTACATCCAGCGGATCCCGCCACCTTATCTAAATCATGAGTTCACGGGGTAGGAGGCTGTTCAACATGCCGTCTACCAGTGCGGGGCCGGTATTCAGTAACCTAAGTTCATAATATTTTTCAGGAAGGCTTCTGGTGTCCCAGTAATTATATACATCAACTTAACTAAAATATTGGTGCCCAATCAATATCAACCTCATTAATGGACAACAATTTTATGGCAATGGTTGTGCATGATGCTATCATAATAAAAATAAAAGTAAAAGGTTTTAAGTGACACCAGTGGTGAAATATCACTACTATTGGCTATAGAGGGTCTTTACTCTTATTAGTATTTTGGTAAATAAAGCTTTTATACAAGTTACCTTCCCAGAGTTAATAAATCGCTATCATAAACACCTTCTGTTTCAGTATCCCGGGAAGAGATCAAGAAAGCTACGATGCGAGGAAAGATGTCTATGCTTTGATATTTTATAGCCCCTTTTATCAATTGATTTGAATTCCTATGCATTTAATGCAATCTTAACTTAAGCAATATGTAGATGTTTATGCGGTGTGTTTGGAATAGAAACAAGGAGAAAATAAAAGTGGGCATTTTTAACACGATTCTACGTAGAAGAATTTTGAGTACAATTTATTCAAGAATATCTTTACCATTTGAGTCCGACTTATTCAGGGACCGCACATTTTATAGTAATATTTTGGTTTCAATTCACAACAGAAACCTTTTGCCCCTGTCATTATAATATGATCCAAGGTGAAATGAATAAAATACTGATAAAACAACGAAAATAAGATGAATGAACGTCACACAAGAGTATACAGAGTGGGAATTATACCACAACGATAATTGAAAACACCATTGTTGTTGTAGGCATTCGGCACTATCAAGTGCCGCGAGTCCCACACACCACTGGAGCTCACACAGGGCCAGTGAAAGCACGTAAATGCGTTTCCCCGCATCAAGAAACAAAAGGTAGTGCCATGCATAATTGCATCGGCATAGTAATTATGTGGCTATTCATGGGCGTCGGTAGTCGGAAAAAGGCTCCGATTGAGGCTATAAAAAACTACATGTGCTAAAAATGGCATCAGCGTGTGGAATGAACTCGCGCGTTACGTGTAAACTTCATATCACTGAGATATAAACATCAAAACTATTTCTAACCTATTTTTTCTACTTGAGTGCTAACATACAATTCGACCTGTAAACTTATTCGTAATAAGTCTTAGAATATGAAAGTGAATAATTTTACAGTCAGTATGAGTGTGTATATGGCGAGGAAAATAATCGGTATGTATAAGCACCTATTAAATTTATCAAAGTATATAATAATCGAGGTGTATTTAGATAATTCGTAATAATAACATGAATGGCAATGGAGACTTTCAAATGAAGTTACGAGATATTATACTATAAATAAGAGAATGTATGTATCACTTCACGCTACAAATCAATCTGTATTTGATCAGATAAAAGCCCGATTTGCGGATTTGTTATCTTGTTATTTTTGTTCTCTGAATATATTACGTGTAATACAAATATTTGATATAGACGTAGAATATACAGTAATAAACAAATGGAATTTTAAAGAAATGTAATTATTTATCGCATATAAACGAAGGAGTTGAAAAACTGCGCGGATTGGGTCTGGGTCCTACTAATGACGGTCGCTTATTCCCCTTTTATCTTTCAGCATAAAACTTCCCGTGAAATACTTTTTATACAATAGCTTTATGTGTTACATGTCCCGTAGTCGGTATTATCAATATCCCAAATATGCTACGCAAGCGCGCTTATAATTATACATAAACATGCATACAAGCATTCATACACCAGCACATATGTATGCTTACAATCAAATCCAAGGAATTCTTGCATTTACACAAACACAAGTTTTTTCTTTTGTTTGTTTCAATTCATAGCACCAGGAGGTATAGCTACAATATCGAACTTTTCTCAAGACAAATCAAGCCACTACAAGGACAGTCAGTGTACCATATTGTACTAACTGTTTTTAATCCTCTAATACAATTCTCGAAAAACAGATCACTACTCGAAAATTCTTCCGAAAAACGAGGCCGCCTCCTTTTATTCCTACAATTACGTTGTATTCCAATAACGTTGTATTGTAACGAACTACATAATCTTAATTGTCCTAAAACACAGTAGGTTGTGGTTCATGTATAACTCGTGCAGGGACACTTTACAACATATTGACAAGTTCCCAAATCATTCAAATTAATCATTTCTCAGCCACTAAACTTAAATGCGAATAATGCTCGAGAGACTAATATGAAATATGATATTGTGGCTAGTAGGACAGATGTTTAATTTAAAATATTCATTATTCTCTTAGCTAATAGTTGGATTATGACATTTCACTCATTATACACTTTTGTCCAAGATGATTGTCCAACATTTGACCAATTTTCTTTGACAAGTGACAAATCCACTCGTTTAACATTCACGGGGCTATAGGTTATGGGTGAAAAAAGACAATAGGAAAAGCATAGAAAATAATTTATATAATCAAATGTACATTGGAAAAATATATTTGATTACGGTATGTTAGCAATGTATGCTCTCCCAGATAACACTACGTAATAATAACACTTAAAAGTATACTGACGGGGGTTACTTAAAGGTACTTAAATTTTTTTTGGCATGTGATAGTTATGCGGTGTACGAACAATATCAAAATCCAAAAAAATGTTTTACTAATATAGTTTGAACTAGCTAACGGATACGTAACTCTTAACTGCCACACAAGGGATTCATATGTATTATCTCTAACCGTAAGAAGGAAATTTGTAATTTATTTATCACATGAGTTGTAAAGTTGATCATTATACACTACTTAATGATAAACTTTACATCGTCATGGGTTTCAGTCCCGGTTCGAACAAAAAGTATTATAGGGTATTTCAATTTCTAATTACAGTATGAAGAAGTGATATTGGTGGCGTTTCATCTCTTGCGAGAGCGCTTATCCATCGGTCCTGCGCCTGACTTTTCACCCATCGTATCAGAATACGTTTGGAGTAAGGGAACGAGGGAATATAGCATATGTTAATATGTTGTAATGTCGTTGTTGGTAATATAGTGTCCACTTGATTCTTCGTATATATAGTATGTTGTTCAGTAAGTATTACTCATGGCAAGTGTTTTCATATCGTTAACACAACAGTTCATTTCGTAAAGGGAAAGGGACGGCTAGAGATAGATGCAAGATGATTTTTATTTTTTGCTAATTTTCATCACTTTAAGTATAAGTGAGCCTTATTTTCTTTTTTTCATCGCCTCTGTGGTGTAACGGTGCGGGTATCGCCTATTAAGACCATTAGCCGCGTGGGGTCCTGGGTTCATCCCCAGGTCGGTTACTGTTTCTCAAATAATTCTGAGCAGGCGTTACATTGTCCGGAATTGGAATGCGCCCGAAGTAGCCATAGGCTTGCCACCTATGACATCATGAGCCCCAGTGCCTTGTCTAATCGTGGGTGTTCTAGTATATCTACTCACGAGTTGTGGATATACTAGCACACCTCTGCCTACCGGGATACCTTCGGAGATAACAGGCGTGTAGGTAGGTTTTTTTAATTATTTTTACCTTATTACTCCTATCAGTTATGAACAGGTTATTCACTGTATAAACATATATTTTCAAAAATAGATTGAAAATGTTACAATCTATTTTTATTTATATAAAATATCGAATAAAACGTATTCAAAAGACCTATTTCGTATCTGCTTTTTACACAAACATGGATTACGCACGGTCCCCGGCTGCGGCGCGCAGGTATCGCTTTGTTATATGATATCTCCCGCGCTCGCCGTGCATCCATCCATGAACTAGGTGGGATTCAAAGCCCGCCTCGGTCATGGATGTTTATCTTTGTATTATATGTATTTATATAATCAAACCTTAAATATAAACAATATTAAATATATTTTCGATATCTAGTACCTGTAACACAAGTCCTCACACCACAAGACTAGACTAACGTGCTGTGATAAGTGCACAGAGATTGTTATTATTATTTCGTATATTAAGAATGTGGTATAAATGAAATGCTAAGTCGAAATTTGTAAATCACTGTAACATCCAAATTTCATCATTTTTAGTGACATTTGTTATTTCTGTTAAAAATAAATAAAAATGCTTTGCGCCTGACGTTAGAAGATTTATAGTGAACGGTGAAGTTATACCTGCCATTTGCTAGAATTTATTACCCAATTTTCAATATCGCTACCTTCTCCTTTTGAGATGGTCAATGGCCGTGTCATGATTTTTTAATCTTCTATTTTATGTCATCAAAAAAGTTCACATATTTTATTTGTTATACTATTTTATTAATATCAAAACTTTTATAAATATTTCGTATGCTTTCGTCTATAACTCTTGGGATACAACAAGACTGAGATGAGATAACAATAATATTATGTTACCCAAAGAATGGATAAAATGTTGCTTCATTAATTTCTAGTTTGTAATCGGGGCATTTATGTTATCATTTTACGACTTCCTCGGCAAGATGGCGAAAACGAAATATGATTTCATTATGTTGCTAAATCCATATGTAAAGTTAACTAAGTAGAACTTTGTCCCTTTTTTAGTAACGCGACAAAACATGTTCATAACGCCATCAACATTGACGTCTTAAATTTACGCGAATGTTACTCATTGCAATAAAACCACCATTACGAATTTTATCGCGGTTTATTTAATTGCTTAATCCTTCAAATTATTTTCATTTAAGGATTAAATAATTAAACATTAGATAGGATAAAAAGTTACATCTGCATTAACACGGAGATGATAATACGTTTGATTGGTTTATTGCCCTCCTATAGAACATATAAAGAATATTAAATAACGAAATGGTAAAGTTGTAAGATTTTACGTTCCGCTGGTGGGCTATTTACAATTTGCAAATCGACAAAGCTGACCACTCTTACTAGCGATAAACATTTTTGTTGACTCTATATTGGGACCTCCGAGGTGCTTTACGTGAGATCAACTAAAAGCATTGTCATTTATTTAGGAAAATAAAGTTTTGTACAGACTAGAGAAAACCTCAGCGGTATACTTGAGTCTGATAGAGCATTAAATCCCGACTGTAAAGGAAGAGTTATGTTTTCCATGCGTATCTGGCATGTATGTATGTATGTAATACTGTATATATGTAATACTCTTAGTTGCCTCACATACGTATTAGATTCGTCTTAGGCGCCCAATTGTTTTTAGAAAGGTGACGTTAGAAAAATAAAACATGGCGCCCATTAGGCATCCTATTGTTAAAAATAAATTAAAAGAATTCGACGAAAAATGTCATAGTTTCTTTAATCGATATGATTCTGTCACTCGCTGAATGACTGACTTGCTGACCGATCATCGCATATTTAAGGGATTTTTACCAAACGTAGAATTTTAAAATTTAGAATACAATTAGTGTTTAGTATCTTTACTACTTCTACTACTACTTGACCATCAGGTCCAGCTTTCTAGATACACAAACTGTATACGTAACTTTGAAGTCTCATACTATTATATAATAATTACAAATAATTACGTAACATTAAAAAAAAATATATTTCCATTACATAAATCTGTGTACCACTTTGCCTGTATAAGTAAAACATAATAATAATAATGGAGTAAAAGATTTAGAGATAAGTAAGTTGTAGTATCGTGCTTTATTGCACACAAATTGGGCCGGCACGACAGATAAGATATCTCTCGCTCACACGTGATATTATCGCCTTAATGTGACAGTTACTATATCGCGTTTCCTGAGCTTCCGGATGCCCATTGAAGAGCAAGAGACTTGGACGACAACTCATCTGCATGTTCCGACTGCCCACTTTCTCCCTTAAAGTGTAAAAAATGCTACATATGAATATTCGTAAGAGGTAGTGCCATGCTACATTGTAGCCGAATCGGTCTGGCACGACCGGGGAATTACAGCGTATTTACATAACACGGTTATGTTAAACATCATCAACAGGTTTAATAGTAGACGGACTACTATAAAACGATAAAAAACGATAAGAAAATCCTGTTCAATCGTTAACTCATAATGAAAACAAAATAAGCAAACGAGTTTTTGAGCCTCTCCCATATAATATGAGTAGTTAATAAATTACTTTTTTGATCAAAATATAGGGTAGACTAATTATCTGGACATCAACGTATTAAGAAAGAAAGTGCAGCTCCTAACATTTGCTTCCTCTCTCTGCAATGTTCTTCCATTCTCCTCAAGATATTTAATTTTTCATTGAGCTGGTCTGTATGACTGATCGTCTTACTCTACCTCGATTTCCTTCTAGGATGGTATCACGAAATAGTTTATGGTATATGGCAAAAATTCTTATTTTAACTTCACATTAAATTCTGAAGGAAGTTCTCTGTGTAGCATCATTACGTCCCCCTCTTGCTTCTAAAAAAGTGCTCTACAAATAGCACCATTCAAAGGTAAAATGAAGAAACGGAAATAAACCCCCGGTCCCAAAGACCGCGGGAGGAAAATGTGTGTAAATTTTGGTACATAATTTCCTGGCGTTGCCAAATGACATTTCCTGTACAAGCCAAGGTCAGGTCATTTTAGAGAAGAGTATGTAGATTTAGCGCATACCTGAGCAGTGCTGTTGCAGTCATGACTCCGATGCCACTTCGATAACATCTCTACAACTTAAATGAAACAACGTAACCATTACTGTTATATGAATAGATAATAATATCTATGTTAAACCACGTTTTATATTTTATGTTATTTTTTGTTAACGCATTTACGCGCCTTCAACTGGCTGAAGTGCTGAATACCCACAGAAACTAGCGCAAGTGTCATCAGTGTCGCCTTGGGTGAGGCGCCAGGAACTAGAATTCATCAGGGCACTTGAATGGCTAGTCAGCCCTCTAAGGGACCGAAGCCTCCTCCATAGAATAGTCGCCCCGCACCACAGGACTGCCCCACCAAATTACGGACAGCGCAATGGTGTAAGGTTTCCATCCTCGCCCCTTACCCCGTTCACAAAACCGCCTCCTCCTATTGCTCATTCGTCCCTTCTTCCTATAAGGGAGGTACGAATAGCCTCTCCCTCCCCTGCTCTATAGTCCCCTCTTTCATCGCCTCGCCTGAGTTCATCAATAATCGTTGGGGACGATTATAGGTTCTGCGAGTAATGTGGCCTGCCCATTGGCACTGTAGCTAGCTGATTCTAAGTGTTGCAATTTGAACATCCGGAATTATAGTTATCAATACCTACAATCATCACTGAAGCACGCCCAGTGTTATAACAGCAATCGTATTTAAAATTGTTAGAATTTTATGTAATGAGCGTTAATTTTTACTAAACTTTGCTTAAGAATTTTACTCAATCCTATTTTTATTCTGAGGTATTTTGAATCCTGAGAGTCGCTGGACTTTGGACGAATGTTATCTCGTGCTTCCGGATTGTGGAACTTCCCAAGCGCTAATAACCATAAAGTACGGAGGCGTCCATGAACGTACACTCGTGACGGCCACATAAATTATATTACGCAAATCGATCAGAACATAACTTGACGGCTCTTTCTATTTATGAAACTCTTTGTAATACGTAATGCCTTTACTTATTCAAATCGTACTGCTGAATACACTTATTTCCCAAAGCGGTACTCCGATCTGAGCAGCTAGATCTGAGTGACGAGCTTGTTTAGAATATTCACTGGGGAATACCCTCTGATAACGTAACCAACAATATCCTCACGTTACGTAATATCTTATACTGAACCTTTCTCAAATAAGATGTGTTAATATTTCATGTTATAGGGTATGTCATTACAAATGTTTATTATGCTTTAGTAAGAGGTAGTGCCATGCTGCATTGCAGCGGAATTGGGCCGGTACGGACGGGTGACATGTAGAGTGTGTGAGTGTGTGACATATACAGTGATACGTTTCGTGCGGATTGTGGGTAGATGGCGGCCCATTGGGGGCAGGGATGTGGAAAGGAAGGCGACGCATCGGCACAATAATTATGCCGATGTTCATGGGCGTTAGTAATCATAGAGAAGTTCAGATTTCTCGTTTGTCCCCTATACTTTAAAAGAACATATATATTTCATCAATAATGTTTATCCAGCATCCAGGATCTATATAGTCCACTAGCTGTGCTGTGTTACATTCGCGCAAAATCTATTCTAAAGAAGAATAATTTTACTAATATCACGACTTTTTACACTGAAAATAAAAAGCATGTTGTAATTAAAACACATTTATTGTTTATGAAAATGTAGAGCTATTCATTTCTCCTATTAAATGCAAAAAGGATATTTATTTGACATCCGATCAGTAAGAACGGGGATTAGTTTATCACAATGAAACACTTCAGATTATAACATAAATATGAATTTGTATTAGTATTAATTAATATTCATGTTATATTACCAGCGATATCTAATCTCCACAACATCAAATTTTTATCACAATTTCTTACTGAGTTTAGTGTACATTATGTATGTTTTAATTGGGGCAGGTTGATACACGCATTGCATTTGATGTACGAGAGGAAAACAAACATTATTACATTTACATTACATTTACATTTAACATTATATTTGCTAACGATAAACCGACACCTTTCACGGGTAAGTAAAATATTTTTTACAACGTGCTTGTTGTTAAATGTCATTGAAATATAGAGTAAATGTGATTGAAATATAGAGTAAAGGTCCTATATTATGGATTCCAGTTATAGATTTAGACTTTTTCATAGTGATTGCAATGGCAAGAGGCTAATCGTGTTAATATCACTTGAGCTGCACAGATTTGGGTTCAAATGAATAAAAGACTTTCGTAATTTGACTTAATTTGCTGGTGGATAACTTACTGGGTTAGTAGGGTGAATATTTGTACTACTGAGAAAGTAAGGGAGCAGTGAGTTTACCTAATGGCAAACATATCCATCTCTGAATCTACATAACGATTACCCCAAAATTATCTAAAATCGATTCTACTAAATTATGTTCCCTGTACACGAATATTTTTCTTCGACCACCCAACACACTTCATCTTTCATATATACGCTTAGTAAATTACACAAGGAACATTCGCCAAATTCTTTTGTCACGTATCATCAGGGTAGTGGAAGGTATTCTCCGTGCAAATTATTTTATTTAAAGATATGACGTCTTTTCTGAGTTTGCAAGGTTATGAATATTAGCTTTTGTATGCTACGATGAAACATGTTTTAAAAAGATTAGGTAGCCCGAGAATTCGCTATTTTCTTGTTTGACAGTTTGACGTACACTTATGTTACTTTGCTCTATTAATTTTATGGCTAGTGGTGACAGAACATTGTGTATGTTTACTCGGCCTAGCCATATTCCAACCCGACCCGATTAGGACATTACTAAATGGCTCTTCTTTTTAAGTTATGACGCACTTATGCGCCATCACCAGCCCTGGGTCATAGCGCCGTACACCCAATAAGACCACTGTACGTGCCACTATCAGCATTTGGTGTCGCGGAACTATAGGCATCAAGGCACCCCGGCGGCTTGTCAGTCTCCTAAGAACATGACATCACCTCCATAGATGGGGTTGTCCAGCACCATACGATAACTCCGCCATCTTTGTGACAGTTCATTGGGATGAAATTCCCATCCTCGCCCATTGTCCCGTGAAGGAAAGCGCCTCGACCTTTGTCCCTTCTGTCCCCTCTTCTTATAATAGGTGTAATCTGAACAAACTCCTAATTCAATTGGCTTCGCCTAAGGTGTCTAAGGTGTCAGGGTTCACCCCAGGCTACTAAACCCAACCACCACGACAAGCCGTGAACCATATTCGGGAAAGCACAACAATACCTCTTATTAGTTCATCAACTTAATTGATTTTTCAAAGTTTGCATATCTTACAATAGATTATCTTTTTGTTCGTTATAACGGACAAGGTATTTACAATAAACGATTTAATAAATATTATATTATGATAACTAAATACTAGAAACTACACAATTTGTTTGTTGATTGTCTTTGATTTGATTGTCTGGTTTGTATTTCACGTCTATAAAAAACGAGAAATTCTATTGACATCCAATTAGTTTCACTGATGATTCACACAAATGACTACATTTGCACTAAAATCGCGAGCTCCGCGCGTCACAGATGTGTGAATTGTGATATAACTTAGCTCATGAAGCGCTGCGTTTGTTATTTCTGAGAACTTTTAAATTTATTTCTAACGTGGTTCCGTTTGCAACAGCTCTCTTTAATCTTTGGATGACAGCTAGATGTATGTATCAAGTTATTACAGCAAGCACTAAAACAGTTTACCGGATTTATAAACGTGCGAACAGGGAATTAATGTGACACGTTAATGTCACAACACATCTCAATCCATCTTAAAGTTACAATCTACTTAGATATTTTACGCATTTAACCTCTTACCATTATATAGTTATATGTACTAGCGATCGGGCCCGAATTCGCGCGTAAACAGCAGGGTTCAAAAATATAAGTACTTAAAACTTTGTGGGGAATAGCTCTAATTAAGGGTGAAAACAGCATGTAAAGCGTTCAGTAATTTTTGAGAAAATTGATCTCATACAGACAGACGGCTGTTGAGGGTACAGTATATGAGATAGATAGTAAATCTTCAAAAAAATGCTTAGGTACATAACGAAATTTGTGCCTTCTTTCACCATTGTTTTTTATTTCTGCGAGTAAAAAAATTATTTATTCCAATTATTGTTATTAGGCTACCGTGTCTCACTGTTGGCAACCTCCCTACTCTCTTTCCACAAATAAATTTAAAAAAAAAATTGTCTATGGCAATCGGTAGTCAACAAAATGCTCCAACTACTCGTTTGCCTCCATTCAGTATAACTAATTGATTCATTTATCATCTAACTGTATTTTAACTCAACAATTAGTCAACCGTATTATTGAGGAATGCGTGTTGTTTTCTGTCGTACTTGGTAAGTGACAAACCACAAAACTTCCAGTCAGACACAAGTATGTTTGTGGGGGAAGCAATGCCACTAAGCATTTGTCGTCTAAACTGCGGTCGCGCGCGTCTACAAGATGGATGTTTGTTCGAGAATTCATTACATTGTACTTTACATATTGTCTGTACCAGAACATCCTAATATTTTGAGAAAAATATTATGTACGTTATTATATGATATGGAAGATTAAGGGATACCCTACTGCAAAGGTGAAAATGACTAACCAGTCTGGCTATATAAATTCTTCTTTTAATTCTATTCTAAATAGATTTCAGTCTCTTGAGCTAACTCTGCTTTATTTAAGTACGTTTTATGAAGTCGTAACAAAATGTGTTTACCAAACCCAATACCAACCATGTTGTCTGGCATGGTTAAGTGAGTCTCAACATTACAGCCGATGATACCAACTAAACCCACAGGATGGCGCCGGCCACCTATGAAAAGGTACCCTAGATCTGTACTCAAGAGGCTGAGAGACTGGTTCTTCTTTAGCACTCTGAGTGGACTTTTTCATAAGGGGAGAATACTTACTGACACAATGCTGATTTCACGACGGCGCGCCTTTGTCAGGTATATCCTATCATTTGGGTATTTTTTTTGACATTGTCCTACTCATGGACTAGCCAAAAACTTTAACTACTACTACTGTACTGTAATTTTCGAGCGAAAATCACTAGGAATCTGTCACAAGCGATAAGGACAAAGCTGTATGTTTTGTGTCATAAAATTGAAACTAGGAGTAAATACTAAAACCATAATGGGTACTTTAGGCAACAGGAGTCAACTCTCTAGGTGTAAGCTCGGAGATTAAGCTCGGCTACAATCCAGTGCAGATTAATACGGCGGAAATTGCCGAGAGCCGTGAAAATACAACGAGCCCCTTATGTTCCATTAAATTTATTTTAACAATTGGACCAAAGTACATTATATATAAATTATGTCAATAAAAACGCTCCTTTAGTTATCTAATATTTTTATAATATTTGGGACAAACGATACCTTTAAACGACTACCTACGCGCGGGAGCATCAGCATAATTATACCGATCCGATGCCCTCAAAATGGCCATAATATATTAAGTGCCGGTTTCACGGGTTAAAATGACAACTAGCAAGGTGTCTAACGTAAGTATCACCTAAATACTTCCCGATACACCCTTCCGGTTCACCCCGAACCGGATGGCACACAAGGCATCTTCCGTGCGTGAAAAAATGTCCTTAATAATTGTATAAACTTGTTTGGGATCAATTAATATTCAAATTTTTAACAAAATTTTGATGTTTGATCATTTTTATTACGAACGGTAACTTTAAAATAATGTTGAACAATGACTTTATTAAAATAATTATAGTTCCCAGTTATATTTGTTAACTTTTGTATATTTTCAAGTAGAAATATACAGCTTCTAAAACCGAAATAAGATTTCGCATATTTACACCACGTTCGCATTTCAAATGTCACCCATATCCAAAAACGATATCGTGTCCTTGTTAAGTTATAATATGACTATAGAGTATAGTCGCCGATCGAATCGATAATACTTAATTTGACAGTTGCTTCTACTGCAACCTGTGGAATCGTAATTCGTAATTAATTTGATACATAGGCTAGTCATGCCAATGATTATTGAGACTGGTGAAACAGGCCCTAAGCGTTATAAAATATTATATTATTCCAATAATAATTTTAATATTGATTTAAAAATTATAGTAAGTAAGAATATTTGTTTTAGTTAAGGAATGATAAAATGTTATATGTTATTATGTTTAGACCCGTGAGGTAAAATAAACATAATATTTTATTCAAAGTAAGATTTTACCAATTCACTTTTAAACGTCAATATTGTAATGATTTTGTCCTGCTTCTGACCTGCAGAAAGCTTGAAATAATTGTATATAACAGTCACATTCCATTGTAATTACACTACTGTATACTATAATAAATACGCTACCAAGTAATAAAAGATACGAGGGGCTTCATAAAATTTGCTCTCCTTTCTTATCAGTTAAAATGATAATTTCCGCTTTATTGAATAATATCATCTTGAAACGTCTATTAAATACTATTTCCTCACAAAAATTGGGATTGAAAGTGCCTATGTGATCACTCCAACCATGATAGAAGACATTGCTTAAATTATTACTGAGAACATTTATTTCATAATACATTCGTACCAATTGTACCATCTACCTAAATAAAGGCTTCGGGATACAGGGTTTAGGATATCACTTGATAACGAGACAAGTGAATGTCACTGGACATTTAATATCATCTTTAAATCACTTCATGCGTTCCAAATGTTTCCTTACCTGCCATCACATTTAAAAAGGAGTATACGTTTGTAAAGTGCGAGTTAAACTCATAGCAGGGATTCCGTACCAACAAGAGTTGCATAACTACTTAACAAAGTTGACAAACTTAAATTTGCTTGTGTAGTTATGAAATAAACTATAAATATAAGTTGTAATGGGGTTTCTATATATTATAAAGTTTCAGTTTCCTTTATTTGTACTTTTTATCTCAGTTAATGCCGAATTTCATGGCCACCGGGAGCACGTTTCTGTCAAATCTAAAGGATAACTTTTAGACAAGCGTCTGCATCTTTCAAAGACAGTCGGGCATAAAAATATATAAACTACAAAGTATAGGTTTTTTTATCTCTTTTAGAATACAGAACCCTAAAAAGTGACTATTAATAATATTGTATAACGCTTTGCATTTCAATTAATTCATGGACGAATTTCAACAATTCACATCGGCGTTGGCTCATTGTTATTATTCAAAAATCACGTATAAAATCTCCCACGTGTAAAATTTCTATATGTAATCCGGACCCGGCCCCGTCAATATACGTATTGTTAATTAATGTAATTGGATTACAGTACTTAGCGGAAGTAATGGGAACAGTAATTATATACTTGCTATTAGTGTTGATTTCTATGTTGTTATCTGGGGACACTACCCTTGTAGGCTTGCTGGGGATTTTAATTATGTGCAATTAGATAGTAAGATTTAAACTATTATACCATCTTTAAGTGACTGTAATATAATTGGTACAGGTATGTTCACATGCTAGCGAGAGGCTAGTAGCTATGCCCCTCTCCGAGCTATTTGTTGAGTACCGGCGCGGATTAACGTCAGCATATGCGGGGCTTAGATCGAATCATTTTATTGGCCAGTTTTATTGTATTTATCGGAATTTATAGAATATAAAAATGTTTTAATGCTTACACAAAAAATGTGAAGGTCACACATGCGAAATACTATTCTGGCGATAATTGTAAACTTGTCATAGAATTGTACCAGATGTCTATATCCATCTTGGTCCGAAAGCCTTAGGTAACTTTATTCAACATCAGGTGTGGAATCGATCGCACTTTTTAATCTATGTTATATTTCTCCCGAGAATCTAAATGAGACAATTGCCTTGACTCTCTTGATAACTGAAAAAATATTGCTCACAAATTCACGCCTCGAGCGTTTGAGCCTTCGTATAAAACGCCTTGTTTGTAAGAAAGTTACCTTTAGTTTTACTATAGCTTTGGCTTTCTATTTAAGCCAGACTAGTTAGCAAATGTATGTATATAACAAAACAACATTTTAAAATTTACCCTCGTTACAAAATTATCTCACAAATCGAACTTTGCCGCTGTGACTACGTTTATCGTATATTGTTGTGGTCTAATTTTACGTTTAAATAATGTGGGTGTGTAACCTGTCCATTATATACTTCATCAGTATTTTGCTGTTTGCACACGCGACAGGGCGGTATAATTCAAGGAAAATATCATAAAATTACATAAATACACAATGTCGACAACTCAACAATATTCCACACATTGCTAACATTGTATTTCTGATATTTCCTCATTAGTAGTAGTACGCTAAACTTTGCACTAAATATCACTATGTGTAACAGGATAGATATTTCCTTATTACTCTGTAGACTAAACTTAGCACTGTCTATCACCATACATATCTAGATAAATGATCCCTCATTACTCTTTAGACTAAACTTAGCACTCTTAACTGAAAATTTTTTTGGCATGCGAATATGCCGCTCTAACCGCAGTCAATACTCATCGTTTTTTATGTTTTTTTTTAATAACATAGACGGGCACTTTGACGACTCTCAACAGTTTACGATGCTTAAATGTTTCGCAATGGCACGTAAATAATAAAAGCTTCTATATTCTCGCCCTCTCAGTTAGAACATATCATAATATTATCAAAGTAATATAACTGGCCTTTGGCACATTCAATAGCTTTGCAAATTTAGCCTTAGCTCAAAACACGAAAAACGCTTTTTAATGCTAACCGGTACTGAACGGTCGTAATTTGTGTTGTAATACACACTTTATTTTCACACCAGAAAGATCAATATGTTTTGCCAAACGCTCGCTTGCTACCGAGAAATTTCAAGTACACCAAGTATTATCATCAATCCTTAATTACACACTGTATTGTATCTCGATGCTAAAATATCGTCTTTGTTACAAAAAATATATTCCTCAGATACTAGTCTGTGCTAGCTAGTTTATCTGTGTTATGAATTAAGGGCATTAGGAACATGAATTTCAGGTATATAAATTTTAGAGACTTCACATCTTTCTCAGTGATGACATTAATTAATTACACTGGGGCTCTAATTTGTAAAATCGTATAAATATTTTGTATAATACTTTCGATAGATTATTAATAAATTGATACACTTAGTTCTCTTAGCTAGATTTGTACCAGCAACCTACGGACGATTGACAGGTCTCTCACAACATTGAGAAAGCGCTTTGCGAGCACAGTACAAGAACATACTCAAGACAGTAACTTGAAATAGTCACCTTCAAACATTCACGAAAACATAAAGAAAATGTAGGGGCGATGAGATATTGATAATGAAATGCGTTAATTGTTACTAAAGTCATGAAGTAATGTTGAATGTTTTTGTAGTTATCTAGCGGGTTTTAACGCAATGCTTTAAATACTTATTACAAGGCACTGGCAAAGTTTTTGTAAATTTGTCATTGGACAGTCGTCGGCTCGTGACTATCTCTGGCGTAACCCGCTTGAAACTTCGAGAAAGGTATTTACAAAAACTTAGCCAGTACCTTGTAATAAGTATTTCAAGTATTAAATTTCAATTAAGACCCGTTAGACATAGATAGAACTACAAAGTATAAGTAATAAACGTAAAAGTCTCAAACAATTATGTTCTCTCAATCTGTGGCGACATGATTCAATATTTCCTGCACAAATTTCAAATTATTTCATAAAATATTCTATTTCAACTTCAATGACTATAGAATTTACATATAGTTTGAGAGTTTACGTGAAATTTTACAGATTCCCCAAGATAAGTACCGAGAATATTATAAAAGACGTAGGAAATATTTTTGGTTCCACCTTTTACAAATTTCCTCCTTCCTTCCCGGATATGTAGCATGCACGACTTTCACTTGTATCTACTTAGATTTTCACACGCTGCGAAATTGGCTACAAATCATCCCATGAAAAGTTTGAATATTGAGAAGATCTATTACTATCTTACCTAAACCGTCACCCGACATGTACTATAGTAACCGATGAGGCTGTACTGAATATATATTGTGCATTGAGCAGTGAACAATCATCACATGACAGAATGTATGGCGCCATATATTATAACCAAACATTGACTTACTAGGACTTTTCTTGGAATAATGCTTTTTTCCAATTGTGAAAGTAACACTTTCCTATATGTGTTAATTTATGTCATATTCTATTTGCGTACTAACTCATTCAAACCAGTCCGGACGTATTTTGTGCTTTTTGTCGTCGGGCCGTCACAGCT
>JAFELO010000481.1:149183-186554 GCA_017140195.1 Eumaeus atala
GGGAGGCGATGACCTCTTTCTGCGAGACGGTCATATCCCAGACGGAGGCCGCTGGACGGGCCCGAGAGGGGGAGGAGATGTAAATATCAAAAGGAAAATATCGTGAATGTTCTCCTGTCCTGAGATAAATAAAATTCCAACAGTGATAACATTAAGATCTCCATGGAATCTTACCAAACGTAATTGAGTCAAACTCACTAGGAGTTGTTCTGAGATGTGCACTCAGAAACTCACAAAATGTTCACAGGAGATGATATTAGGTAACGCTTCCGTAATAGCGACGTTTTGTTATACAAAGATAAAAGTCAATCTTGGAGACAAGATGTGCTAACGCTCAAACCAAAATCCATTGTAGTGATATAAAGTGGAAGATTTTATTTGTTTGTTTGATCGAGCCAATGTCAAGCACTGCTGACCGGAAATGATTATTTTTTGGTGTTGAAAAGTCCATATGCTATATACCAAGAAGCTGCGGCAAATAGGAGCGGAGCGGATGAAACTGTGACGTGTTCTCTTTTATTCTGTCGAAATCGTAACCCACTACACTCCAGGTACACGTCAGCCAGGAAACTTGCTCCTTACGTTGGCTGTAACGCTAACAATTTCCTGACGCTTGAATCAGCGTTGCTACTTGCCGATTTTATTAAAAAGAATCTCCAGTAATCTTTGATGGTGCGAGCTGGCTGCTGTGGCTCACAGTAGTCACCGTCTAACAAGCTTATGGAAATTGAATGATGCTTGAACAGCTAGTGAGCGCTCTTGTGAGCACAATATAGTTTCTTTATCGTTTTGGTATGATTAAAAGCAATGTAAGTTAACACGTAACACGTCCATAATTTTTTATATTGTATACGGGGACAAACGAGCAATCGCATGCTTTCAACGACTACCGACGCCCAAGAACATATTTATGCCGATGCGTTGTTCTTCTTTTCATCCCATCCCCAATGGGCCACTGGGGCCACTAAAATTCATATTAATTCGAAAATCAGTCTGTACTTCATTCAATTTTTATTATAATAAGCAATGTCATTATGTTTTCCAATGCTATTAACAAACCGGGTAATCTCTTTTTCGACGAATAACTACGGCCGATTTCATTTGTTCACAAAGCGAAATGTGAGCTATATGGTGGATGTCACGAATTTCTTTAATCGCTAGAGAAAACAGATTCAGTACGATTGTTACGAATGCAGTTATTTTTATCTCGTATCTAGTGACAATGTATTATTGATCCCACTGTGAGTGAGGTACTGAGTGCGAATCATTGACATGATACATATTTCCGTTTAGACTTGCGAATGAAGCAAACTTGAAACGTGATCAACCTTAATTCATTCGTTCACTTAACAGTAATACTGTCGTGGTGACTGTATTAATTGAGACATTAAATAACTTACAAAATTGCAAAGTGCCTACTCGTCACCTAAATCACGTCTTAAATACTGGTACAAAATTTCGTAGGTCCTGAGTACACAGCAGTACCGTTACACTACAGAACATAATATGATTCGTTTAATAACCAACGAAATACGTGTATTTTTTATTTATTTATTGTAAATTAATTTATTAAGGCCGCGCTTAGGAAAATGAAGTGTTGTTCGACCGTTCACCAGGTGGCAAGACAGTCTCCGTGCAGTAGCCGATCCGGGATAGATGTGAGTAGCAGATTGGTCATATTGTCGTTCAGTGAAAGGGGCCTATGTCCAGTAGTGGACCGATAAGGGCTGCTGAAGATGATGATGATGACGATGAAATTACTTAGATAGAGCTGTGCCATTTATATTATTTCTGCCTACTTGCAAGGCTGTTTAATATTTAATAATTTTGTAATTAAATATTAATAATTATTATTGAGTAAATAATTAATTAATTCTCACCCAGTTAATGATCATCTTCAAAAATCACGTAAACATTTAATTAATTCAAACCGAGTTTAATGATTCTCTTTAAATATTTGCATAAGCTCTTCATGTAGTTTCATAGCGGCTACGTGGCAGGTACAGCTAGACTTGAATTTCATTAAAAAGCTATTCCGAATATATCATGTTAAAATCCCGCGTAGGTCTTCGATTTCTCGCTTGCCCGTCTACACTGTATATATGGATGAATGTTTGTTACTCTTTCGCGTAAAAAGTACAAAATGAATTTTAATGAAACTTTACAATAATATAGCCTATATATCAGAAAAATTGTGTGAATATGTGCGCAGGCGAATTATCGGGCTCCAGCTAGTTACTATTAAAATTGTAGATCCGCCTTGAAATAGGTCTCTACCTGATATGTAAACGCAACGCCTAATGAAGTAAGAGATTCTAACTTGTCACGTTCTCTTACAGGCTACACCTATTTGAAACGTTACTATGATTTTTTCTCGCTAGCAACAGTTGTTGACTTACAAGACGTTATTACGTCAAAAAAATAAAAATGTGTATAAATTATTACATCCTCACACTTACCCTATTTGATGTTTCACATTTCATTCATGACTGAAAAGTTCATTTCGGTACAAACTAAATGCAACACGCTAACAGTGATGGCGTTTTCGTTTCACCTCATTCATTTGTTTCATCGAACAAATCATTCGGGGACATTATTCAAACTTTGGATTTACTTGCAATAGACAAAAGTATTATTATATCATCCATTTAAGGTAAATGCTCGTAATTGCTACGCTGAGCAGGCGGATTGGCAATCGCGATTAGGTTTCGGACCGGTGCCACGACTGGCTGACGTCGAGCTGGTAAATGGTATCGCCATCTACCGGCGAAACCGCCGTCCGGTGCTTCCGTCTACTTCACTGTTACTGTGAAGCAGACGGGACACAAAGCAACCAGGTCACTGAAGCCTGCTACATCCTAAGAGGCTATTGTCATTTGACGACTTTTACGTGACCCTGGGCTTGGTTTGAGGGTGGGGGTATTCTTATGCCGCCCCCATATAGCCAAGTCGTTGTGTTGGCTGAATCGTTGGAGAGCTTGCATCAAATGTTCCACAGCCTAAATGAATCCTCCCGAAATATTGGCCTTAGGATGACTTTGGACAAGACAAAGGTCATGTTCAACTAACACGTCCTCTCTACGCCGGTAAACGTCGATGGTGCTATTCTCGAAGTCGTGGACGAATACGTCTACCTCGGGCAACTATTAGGTAGATTTAATTTCGAGAAGGAAGCCGATAGAAGTATTCAGTTGGGCTGGGTAGTAGTATTCCAGAAGCTTCGTTACATTCCCACGTCATCTATACCGCAGAACTTGAATACAGGAGTCTTCAACCAATGTGTCCTCCGAGTGATGACCTACGGGGCCGAAACATAGCTGCTTAATTTGGGACTGGTCTGCAAGTTTGCGGTAGCTCAACGAGCTGTTGAACGTGCTATGTTGGGTGTTTCTCTGTCCGACAGAATTCGTAATGAAGTCGTAAGGCAGAGAACTAAAGTACCCGACAACACGCGATGAAAATTGTCGCTAAAATGGCAATGGGTTTGTCACACACTCAGAGGAACCGATGGCACATGGGCCAGTAAGTTCTGGAGTAGAGGCCGCGTTTAAGAAAAAGAAGTGTTGGTCGACCGTTTACCAGGTAGGAAGACGATCTCCGTACAGTGGCTGGTTCGGGATTGATGCGAGTAGCGAGGCCCCTAAACTATAAAAAAGTCCTACTCATAGAAGTATATCTGCTTCTCGTTTGACAGTTTTGACGCGATTGTTGACACTGTCGCTGATGTGGGGCTTCAGGCAATGGAACTTTTTTATTTCGTTATCTGCGGTACTAATTGGTTTCAAGTCCTAGCCTTGGTTTGGTCGCTCCTGTCGGTCGGTACTACTCTGGATATAAATAATAGCGTAGCAGTACAATTTTGCTTCCAAGACCCAGGTGTGACGACTCATTGGCTCATGATGCAAAAGGGAAAATAGATCTTCTGAGCTGTCTTTTTACATCCAACTCGACTCCGAACGATCAAGGAACACCACTGCTAACAGTGTCACGTTGTGATTTTTCTATGCCAGATATAAAGATACGACAAAGTTTAGAGCGGTAAGCACTTCTTTCCTTGGACATCCATTAGTCCAGCGATCACAATGAAATTGCATTAATCGTACTGCAAAGATGTGCTCCTTAATTGACCACTGCGTCTTTTTCTAGACTCATATTCTGTTCGTGTCGTCCGAAGGAATTGAAAACAACAATCCCTCTCCAAAGTCAAAAAGGAGGGTATTGAAACAAAGGGGGAGCTAACGTCGGTGGTTAGTTCAGACATAGCCAATGCCTTTGGACGTTTTTGGTACAAAGATCTTCCTTCCAAGCTTTCAGCCTTTTAGGTTCCCTATTAGGTATGAAAATAATGCGACTGGTTTGCCGACTTTTCTAATGGATTGCCAGCTTTTAGTCGATGGTGCGTGCTCGCATCTAAACCACATACAGTCTGTGGAACGGCTGTCCACAAGGCTGTGCTCTGTCGCCCACTATGAATCTCCTGCACGTCAATGTTTTGCCTTGTAGAAATTATATTTTGCATCTTAAACATTAAAAGAAAAAATATATCTGTTATTTTTTACTGTTAGACTGAGAGTATACTTGGTGTCGAGGAAATAACACTCTTTTATTTTGCTGGACGTGGGAAACGGAATGATAGCAGGCGTCATCTGCCATCACAAAATGATAATTAAATATTTTTTCATTTCCGCTGGGGAGACTTTGTTTTCGTGTCACGACGCACGAATTATTAATATAAAATTCAGAGTTAAATAAAATAATTCAAATATTAAAATGTCTTAATTCTCTTATGTGTGAATTTTGATATAGTTATTTACATAATCTATATGGCTATTAATTTGTTAGACCGCACCATTAATACGTTAGTTTAAATATTATGTCACGTGTCAAAATTAGGTGTTTAATTCTATTTTTTGTAACCGAGTTGATATATTGCGTGAATTAAGTTGGCTGATGGAGCGTAGAGATTGGTACGGGAAAGATCCCGTACCATTAATCAATAAGAATTGATTGTGTGTTCCTTGTCAGGGCCCTACTACTTTTTTTTATTAAATTGAGATTTAATGTGAAGACATGATGTCACCATAATCTTCCACTATAGAAGTTGAGGATTGAGGAACAATAATTCTGCTGCTTAGAGGGTTAATTAATAATAAGACATAGGATGGATGCCTTCTGGTTGCTGCAGGGTGCCTTTTACGATTTGTGTTTTCCTGTTAACGCTGTCAGAATATCGAACAGAATTCTACAACAAAGATTGGAGACCAGAAAAATTGAAGGAAGTTGTATTTGCAAAAGGTTCCTATATTTAAAATAAGACTTTTCAAAATCGCAATATTTTAATAATAAGAATAAAGATGAATATCGTAATTATTCGACGATTCTGAAAAAATGTATACTAATTGCTCAACGACTAGATAATCGTAATAAGCTATGAACATCTAAAAATACTGGTAAATCAGCATGGCAATACACTAGCACGCAATGCCACGTGTCTAAAATATTCCGCAATTAAACCTCTCTTTAGAAATGCAATAAACTTGAAATAGGAAATTACAAGCCAGTTACCGTGGTACTTGTAATAGAATGTTTTTTTTGAAAAAGTATTGTTCATTAAATTACACAGTTCCTTTGGTATATATAACATTTTAAAAAGTAAACAATATGGATTTTGCAAAAAATAGTTCCACTTGCATGCTTTAATTTAGTGAAAAACGTTACCGAAAGTCTGGATGCGGGGCACTGTACAATTGGATTATCCCTGATAAGAGCAAGGCATTTGACTTTGTTGATCACAACATGTTATTAAATAAGCTTGCACGCTATGCTTGCATTTTATTAAATAAGCTAATAAGAGATTATGCACATTATTGGCCTAAATCGTATCTAAGTGACAGATTTCAATGCGTAGGATTCAATAATTTTTTTGGCAAACACAAACTAGGTGTTCGGTAAGAATATAGAGAAAATGCATTTGGTGTACCGTAAGGAAGTGTTCCTTACTATTCTTTCTATTTCCAACTTACGTTAATGACCTACCTAACTGTGTAAAACACGGATGCATACTATTTACTGACGACACAATAATTATAAATAAGGCAAATAATCGCGATAGTATTAATATTAATAATGAAGTAAATAATACAATTAATAACGTAATAAACTGGTTCAATAATAATAATTTAAAAATAAATATGTCTCAAACTAATATAGTACAATTTGAAACTTTTAATAGTTAAAAAAAAAACATAAAATTAATATAAATTACGATGGTGTAACGATTCAGGAAGTAGATGACACTAATTTCCTGGGAATAATTGTAGATAAGTTTAGCAATTGGAAGGCGGTATCAAATAATTGTGCTAAAAACTAGATAAATACGTTTATGCATTAAACCCTATTCAACAAATAGTATCTATGGAAGCGTTACTCTTAGTTTTCGCTACGCCTCAGCTATTTTAATATATGGAATAAATAAATATTATGGGGCAATTCTATTGACGCGTACATAGTATTCAAAGCCCAAAAGCGTTGCATACGATCTTTTTGTAATGCGGAATATAATGATAATTGTTAGTCTCTATTTGAAAAACTCAATATATTGTTTATTCAATGCCTATATATTTTTGAAACTTTTGTTAGAAAACACCCACAATATTTCAAACTTATAACTGAAAATAATTCGAAGTCTAGATACAGAAATAAAATTTGTATACCCATACAACAGTTAGCCTTTTTTGGAAAAAAACGTTTCCTGCTCAGCAATACGGATTCATAATCATTTACCGTTATGTAGGTAGCTATATTATGAAAATTACTTGTTTAAAAGGTATTTATTTAAATTGTTAAGAGAGAAATGATATTTTAGTGTCAATGAATTTATGAATGACAAATTGTAACAATAATTTAATAGTAATTAGTCGTACCTACCTAATATTGTACCTAGAATTAGTTACTTTGAAAGTTATTATAATTTTAATGTAAGTAAAGATTATTGACACTGGTAGATTGATAATAATTCTTGACATGAAAATTTCTTTATTGATATATTATCAAAATTGAAAATTATTTTAAATTAATGAAATATTATTAATTTGTTTAAATGTAACTACCTAGACAGATAAATATGTAGTTTAGAATTAAAATTAGAATAAGCTTGTATGTAATTAAATAATTTGCAAGCAGAAATGGCAGAATATGTTGGAGGCAACCTACTATAAATTTTTGGTCATCAATTTCTGAACCCATATTTGAGCAAATAAGCTATTTCTATTCTATTCTATTCGATTCAAACACTTAAGTTTAAGATCTTGTATCATAGAATAGTGTTTCTAGTTCATAAATTTGATACGTTTATAATATGTGGAGGTATCATAATATGAGCGAGAATATCACCCTCTCTCATGTCGACCTTACTCAGATGTAACGCAACATGACTCTATGTTTTAATACCGGTGTCTATTTACAATCCTGTTTGTATACATTATTTGGTGACTACGGATGCTCACCAACATCGGCATATATCTATACGTCCGCCCTCCTTTAAACTAGCTACTCGGAATTTTTCGTAGTTATAGAGCAGTCCTTAATCAATCAGGTAGATAAAATATTAATGAATTTATCAGTCGCAACATCTAAATTAGCTTCAGTATAAACAGTTGCAAATGATGTCTTTTGACATTCATCGCACAAGATATCATAGTCTAGTTAATTTTAATAAAATTTCTATTGGGAAACTTTTTTCTTATCCCTTTCATTCAGATTTATGGAACAAAGAATCGCGTTGTGATCTGTGATGGATCTGAAGGGTAAATGTACGCAACAGAAAACTTGTAGGCATCAATACACGGTGAATACAACTATTTAATGTAGTAGGCATATAACTAGCTGGGAGTTGACCATGATATGTCAGTAGATCTAAGTAGTTTGAGAAGCTTCTACTTTTATTTAAAATTTTGACATTAATGTCTCCTACTATTATTATATTCTTATTCGAAGACTAGACTGGACTATCTGTGTTGTCAAAGGAAGGGGTCTATACAAGGTGAGAATGACAATTTCATTTTCAGTTTAATCATTAGGAAATTTGCGCCATCGAAGGGAGGCTCTATTATCTCACACAAAATATTGTTCTTAATATAGACAGTTAAGGCAACTTTCTGATTGAAAAAAATAATTTTGTTAACGGTACCTAATTTACGACCGATAGACAGCACTCAGTTAGCACTATTATCTCACATTCGAAAGAAAACCTTGTTAATAATACCGTGAGACCATCGTAGTAGCAGTTAAGACTACGAATGTTTTGTTGAAGTATTTTAAGTTGGAATTGGGGTTTATTACTTGAGTAATGTATTCCTCAGGCCGGCAACGTATTGGAGTAGAAACCGAAATTTTATCAATTTAATTACTTACATAATTTAAAATATCTATTTATTTATTTTTTCCCTCTTTTCCCTTTAATATACGTTGCCCAAGTGGGCATATTAAAATACAAACATACATACCGAACCGTGTGTATTGTAACGGAAATATTTTTAATTTATCATAGCATGTATCTATATTAGAAGTTAGAGTTGTTTGAGTACTGTGTAAATGAAATGTACTTATGTAGTAGTAGTAGGGTAGTGTCTGCATCTGATTAACTAGTAAGTGTGAGGAAATATACGTTATAAGACTTATACTGATAGGTGACAGTAGGCATATAAGCCTTATTAATGTAAATAGATATTTTTTGACTTGTAAAATTTTAATTTGACTTTCATTCGTTATTTTAATGATCGGAGAGTCTTCGTCTTTTCTCACCATGTCGTCACCGTGGGTGGTCCAGCATTATGGTTTGAAATTAAGGCTTCTAGTTAACTCCCTTGCTAAGAAGAAGCGCAGGTTTCCTTTTTGCGTTAAATGGACCGACAAGAACACTGGAGTATTACTGCACTTTAAGCCCGAGTTTCGCGAGTTAATCTTATTATTTTTATTAAGTATATTATATTTTTTTGCAGAATTCATTAGTTGTATTTTCTGTATATACGACGATAACTCAACAACAATTGGCATGTTGCGGCCTTTGTTAGAAGATCAGTAAATGGCTTTTACATCACAGACAGGTGACTTACCATGTCAATGGGAGTGTTTTTTGACTCAATCTCGGACTTGGGGACATTTCTAATTTTAAATGAGCATTTTTTATGTGATTTTTGGAACTCCTCTACTTTATTTTCGAGTAGACAGATGTACACCTTATCTTGTTGTCTTTCTCGTTCCATAATCTCAATTTATTTTGTCACATCTTTATAGAATTTAGCGTTGACTTAACGGGGATCCCTTAGTTGTTGTATTTACTCATCCACGAGGATAACATATCCCTATTTTCAGTCAGCTAAAATCTCTTCGGATCGTTTACGCTTTACACGCGATGTGACGAAACTCATGCACGCGCTGTGAATATTTCAGTCATGAAGATCATAAAAAGAAACGATAAAAAAAAAACAAAAAGAAAAAAAAACTTTGACGGAGAGGATAGAACCTAGCTTGACCCGTTTGGTACAAATTGCTTCCATAATAAGCCAGTCTCCTTGAGACAATCGTTGTGAAATAGTATGTTATATTCTAGATGAAACTAGATGTTTATTCAAACCATCAATTTAAATTTGTGTTTTCTTTGCGCACCACTGTCAAAATTTTTGTTTATACGAATTGTTTTAAATTGTCACTTAATTGCATTAGTTATCCACTTAGCATTTTTTTAGCGTGTATGGATACGGATATATTTTTATATTTAAGTTATAGTCAAAGAAATTGCACTAGCCAATACTATTGATTGTCATTTACGGTTTATTTCACTTAATCACTAACTTAAACTTACCATAGAGTTAGAATCAAGGAACCATCAAGGAAGGAAGAAGTTACCATCAAGGAATACAAGTCCATGGGTATTGATCAAAGGCGTGCCTGGGAATGTCCTAAATGCGTATCAAAACAACGCAGGATAGCTATACATCGATAAGGCCAGATAACACGCAGTTCTCCATAACTACGTCGAACTATGTTCCCGACGAAAGTACAAACAACGTTTACTTTACGCACAAAATCTCAGTCTTCAAAAGTTACACCTCCCGCTTTTGTCACCGAGCAGGGACTACGTGATATCCTTAAACAAGAAATTGCCGGTATTCTTAAAATCACAGTTAAAGAATGAGTCTCAAATGAGTTAGCAAGCATTAATGACAAAAATACCAGCTTCCACGTGTCCGTAAATTTCTTTAATGGACGTTTTGAGAGCCGCAAAAAGGACATCGAGGATAGAACGTCCACTATTAAAATACTCCAAGCAGACAATGCTAGTCTGCTTGGAGTATCGACACGCGACCCCGCACGATTGTACTTAAACTGCGCAGTACGCGTCACAGAGACGCTTTTCTAGCAACAATAGGAAGAACCCAAAAAACAAACTCAGCTCCTCTCACTTGGGATTCAATGTACCAAGCGTCCCAGTGTTCGTCTCGGAACACCTGTCACCAGCAAATAAGTGTCTACACGCCGCGCAGGGATGGTAAGGAAATGGTGTACAAATTTGTCTGGATACGAGGCGGGTGCATATGTGCACGAAAAGTCGAATGTAGTCAGGCAAAATTAATTCGTACCACTTTATGTATACAAAATATTACTTGAGTACATATCAACCGTAGTTTCCGAATAATTTTAAATGTTATAGTAACTATTCTGTCTTTTCTAGTTATGGATATATTTATTATTAAAATTTAAGAGGCTTGAGAACCAACACTATGACGTATTTCTCAATACAACTGTAACTAAGTATAAAATTCTAGTCTTTACTATTTATTGAATTTTGGTTGAACGCAGGTGTATATGATAATGAGTTTATAGAGTGTATACAAGTATGCACTGTATCACAGAGACCGTTACTCTTCGTCAAGCCATAAGTCGGACGGTGGTGGAGCTATGATCGCGGTATCTCGAGACATACCTTCGACACGTATCAATACCTGGGAGTCTGACTGTGAGGATCTTTGGGTTTTGCTTGACTTAAATATAAACAACAATCCTAAAAAAAATTGCCCTGTGTGCGGTATATCTTCCGATGCGGTACGATACGAATCCCTATCAATTTTCCTAGAGGATGCCAGTCAAGTCATAGGACTTGTAGATGAGATAGTGTTGCTCGGTGATTTTAACATAGGCCACATAGACTGGATAAGACTGGAAAATTGTAATTGCATGTTACCTACTAACTATGGTAATGTTTTGAGAAAAGCTTTAATAGACTTCGCCAATGCAAATAATTTATTTCAGCTTAATAACGTTTTTAACTGCCACGGTAGAATGTTAGATTTAATTTTTACTACTATTGGGAACTATTTGATTACTGAACCTCTGAATCTGATTAGCAAATTGGACCCCAAACATCCTAATTTTATATTGAACGTAACATTACAAAATTGTATATCATATTTGATCTGATCTATGAAAAAAATCATGTAAATTATAACTTTTTTAAGGCGGATTACACCCGACATAACTCTGAACTATCTGTAGTAGATTGGACTGATAAAATGTGATGATATTGACGAAATCATCGGGCTCCTCAATGACACCTTAAAGATGTTTGTGTGCCCAAGCGTGGGCCTGGTAGTTCGCGAAAAGTGCGTTAAAAGCTTAATGAAACTAAAACCGGAACAGGATAAATTGAGGCGAAAATATAATAAATACAAAGATCCTAGAGATAAGTCTGAGTACGGTATTGTTCGTAACCGCTGCCAGAACCTGAAAAAGATTGTCACAGCAAATACGGAAACAGATTAGTAAACGATATCCGCGCGAAAACTTATTTGCAATGTTCACATAAATTCAATTGTAAAGAAGTCTGCTCTAATGATAGGATTCGTTATACGAAATTCCAAGGATTTAGAGCATAATACCAAAATCTTCTTATTCAACACATTAGTCCGGAGCCATCTTGAATATGCAAGCTCCGTGTGGAATCCCTCTTATGCGGTACAATTCAAATATCCGGTATCGAAGGAATCTAAAGGCGCTTCACTAAGCATCTCGCGTACACATGTAGCGGCATTTCGCACGGGAATCCCTACGATCAGCGACTACAGTTTTTTAGCATAACCACCTGAAGAACTAGACGAACCATATATGATCTCCTACTGCTTGATGCCTTAAGTTTACGCGAATGTTAATCATTACAATAAAATTACGTTTACGTATTTTATCGCGGTTTATTTAATTATTAATGCAGCCGGAAGTTTCCTCCCCCTGCTGTTTAAAATAGCCAATGGTCGCACTTCTTGCTGCGAGTTGCTCCAATACTTCTCATTATCAGTACCGTACAACATGCCTCGTGGGCCATTACCAAGTGACCTCACCTTTAGACAAATACATTAAACTTCATCCAAAATGTTATACAAAGCGTTTTCCTAAAAGATTGTGAGATCACCATATGGTAAGAATGACCTTTCATCTATTTACATTTACTGTTTCAAAAGATAATGATTATGATGATTATAATTATGATGATGGTGATAATTATATCCTCTTAACGAAAATTGAGATACGGTGATCATCTCTATGATAATGTCTCCTAGCCGAAAGCCACGGTGGCCACCACTATCCAGACTAGTCAATTGCGCAGGACATTTTATAGTCCATATCTCTTCCATAGATACATCTCCAAGGCACTGGCTGTACCACCGACTTCGGAGTTTTGGTAGGATATAAAAAATCCCTATAAAAATTTGGTCCGACTCGGAACAGAACCCTACTGGATTGTGGTCCATGACTGTGGTAGAACACACTTACCACTAAACCACGAGGCAGTGTATATAAGTGTCATCTCTATAGAGACTAGCCAACTGTACAGGTATAAGTCTCCGTGTCATCCAATTAAAGAGGGGTATGTGTTGCATGTGGGAGATAGTGAAAGGAATGATTGTGATTAAATTATTTGATCCCAGACTAAATAATACCAGATCTACTGATAAAACTGAAGATGCTAATTGTGAGATTTATTCATACTCCTGTCAGTGTTGTAATTAGCAGAAAATCAGCGGATCATTAATCATTTATGGAGACCAAATAATTCATACAACTAACATATAGATATAAATAGGCTGCTTTATAATCATCGCATTATGTGGCGCTTCCTTCGTTTTGCCAACTTCATTAGGGAACTGGCATGAGGAAGTCTTTATGTCAAGCTTGTAAAATTTTGATTTAAATGAGGTATTAGCCAGTATTTAATGTGAAAACTTATGGTGACAATACTAAAAACTCGTGAATTTGTGGTGACCATGCTTTGAGAGTCCAGTGGTCCATTGGCAAACAATGTCGACATATCGGATAATTATTTTCTGTTATTTAATTTTATAAATTAATAATAATTGCACACAGAGATATATGACCAATGTAATTTTGATTGAATTGTTGAATTTAAAAGGAGGAGGAAACAAGTTCTGAAACACCAACCTTGAATTTTTACTTTATGATTCCGTGCTCTTTCACAGATTTTTTTCTTCCAAAATCTTCTTTCCCTCCTTCATACATATGATCCACTGTAAAGACAAAAGACACGCAAATTCAACTAAGCTGGTACTTGGCGGCAGTATCATGTGAGCAATACGTTCCGTGCCAGCCCAATTCGGCTACAATGCGCTTCATATATTTTGAGACCCTTTTAAAGTACAATCAGATTACAATTATATGTCTCCGAATATTAAAGTAAACGTTTATATTTCTCCCTGAACAGTTAAAACATATTTCGTTACAAAATAGAAATTGCTCACAACCCTAAAATATCATATATATTTTATAATTTACAATTATTAAATAGTATATACATATCATCTAATTTAATATTATTGTAGTAACGGTTTGTAACCTAATTTAATTATTTAACTCATTGTGGACTTAATTTATGACCCCAGTTATAAACCCCAGTTTATGTTCCTAAATACCACAAAACACAATGCAAATAATATGTAAATTATTATTGAATTACTGTTCCCATTACTTCCACTAGTGTTATCCAATTACTAGTACATGTATTGGCTGGATTTATTCGAATTTTACGCAGGGGTAATTTTATACACATTATTTGAACATTAATATTATTCCGTTTTAAATTATAACTATAATAAAATTAATTATAATTAGCCAATGACTATATAGTATGAATTAAGTAGTATGTTTGGTTAATATAATTCATTCAAAACGGTGAGTCTTCTTAGCGCCTATCCGCTTCTATAAATCAGTACTTTCTGCTAATTAATACAATTCAAAGTTTGCGTGTGTGCGCGTGTGCGCATGTGCGTGTGTGTGCGTGTACGCGTGTGCACGTGTGCGCGTGTGCACGTGTGCGCGTGTGTTATGCTATTCTTTGTCAGAATTTGTTTCAGTTCATCACAAGTTATCGTTTACATAATAAGTATTCGTCGTCCTTACATTCGAGTAATGATTTAGGAAAGATGTTTAATTGTCGATTAATTTAAGTGCAAAGGTTGGTAGGTAAGGTAAATATTGCCTACTTTTCTTCTACTTGTGGAAATTGAGTCAAAAGGTAGATCTTTATGCCACGATAATATTAAATGCATAACATATAATCTTCTTACAGTAAAAATGTCACTGAGAGAATCAGGCTACTTTTGCTAAACTGAAATGGCTTAGAGTACTCCTTTATTAATGATCTTTAAGCTCTTTCAAGGTCTAGAAGTCTAATTCTTGTTGCACCTGCCCTTGTAGCCTTGTGTACAAAAGCTGAAATAAAATTCATAAAGGTAACTAAGGTAGTCCCAATATCTGGTATCTATGAACGAGAACACGCTAATGAGGATGATGATGATGAAAAATAACTTATGGCGGATCAAATGTTAGTAGTCCAACACGTACTCGCTTCGGCAGTGCACATACTAAAATTTGAACGATACAGACACACGCAAAACCGTAAAGCTTTCCACATTTCTATAGCGCTAAATCACATACAAATAAACTAGACCGTATCCAGAATCAAGCTATGAGAGTTATACGTGGATATATCAATTGGACGCCCCTCTTTGCATCTCTTCGCTCTCTAGTAGACGTCAATACTTGGCTATGAAGTTTTGTGTTAAATCCCACTCCATATATGATAATATCAAATTTCAGTGTATATCACGATTATAGTCTTGTTGTAATGACCGATATTGAAGTAACAAAAGGAAGCCACTGCCTTCTGTTACTTATTTACAAACAAAGGAGGAAAATATAAAGCAACCGAAACATTTGGATAGGTTCAATTTAGGTGCATGAATATCTAACATAAATGTTAAAAATATTGTTCACAACAGCCGAGATTCCGTCAGTTTACCTAAAGAGTAGTACGCGACAAACTATCTTAAAAATAATGTTTTACAAGAATTGCGTCAGTAATACAGCTGGCGTAACTGTTTGTATACGGACGGCTCGAAGGATAACATAAGCGCTAGTTCATCTGTTTGAGACCAACATCTTCAGATGGGTCATAGGGCCAAAATAGCTTCTAGTAATGCTTCTATTATACCTGCAGAAATGTTATATCGAAGGCACTAATTTACGGTCAAAACTTGGAGCAATAAAACTTGCTTATACTGTCGGATAGTAGCGAGTGCCTTGCAACATTCCGATGCGTTAGGAGGATGAGACTAAAAATATTGTATGTATTTTGATAAAGTAAATGCTTCTGAACATTACCTTTATTGGATTAATGTGAGAATGGTTGATCCTCTGTCACTCGTAGCCAACTCGTATGAGCTGCGGCAGCGTGTGGATTGTCTCTACTTTGTAGATACTCTACTAAACCGATTATTCTTCTCTTTTTATGTTTTGTCACTCAGCCAGCCAATCCAGGAGAGAGATAACGCATCTACACATTTCAAAGTTAATGGATGTCGCCTAGGGCTTTGATATTAAAAATAAAGGGGTTGTTTATTTACTATTCATGGACGGAACTAATACGCAACATGTAAAATTTTATCAAATAGAGGCAATAAGTGAGCTCTGAAATATTTCTGTGGACGGAACTCTCTGGGCCAGTTTTAATTTATGACATCTTAAACAGCGCATGTCGTCACGGTAAGCGCACATTTTACGTAATACACAATTTTATTGAAGTGAAGTGAAACTTCGATCAAATTGATCGATGAAACGAAAACCTTAGGCACTTACGAATATGGATAAAACCGCTGCAATAATGACATGTTACCGTTACCGCCACCTCGTCTATAAGTGACCGTGCTTACATAAAGGATACCTATACACAACCGACAGAAAAAATAAACAAATTCAAGTTTTTACTTCTATCTGCGGTACGTCGTTTGGTTTGTTTTAGGTAAACACCTATAGTATAAAAAAGTATGTAAGGTTACATTACTGCTTCTTTAGTTCAGTGTCAAAATATTGTACGCCATTAATTTCTTTTTATGTTTCACAAATCATATAGCAAATTCTTTCAATTATGATACATTGAGTACTTTCTATTTTAAATTTTTTTTTACGTGTTTTATTGTGCATTATAAAAAGTAGCATTCTTCTTATTTAATTCATTTATTTTATTACAGTATAACATCGTGAAAAGGATGCCGCAACCCGGGAACTACTCCTAGTTCACATAGTACTGACGTGTATTTGTGGCTATGCTACTATGGCTATACTACTTGCAGAGAACGTTAAAGAAGACAATCCGTCTGTACAATGTTTATGGGCATCAGTATTCCGTAGTTCCAAATTTCCACTGGTAGATTTCCCCCGAGAAATATATAAATGTGCAATTTCAAGTCACATTAATATTCAACCAGCATAATTGAAATTACAAAGATCGCACATATCGACTTAAAATATTAAAATAAATAGGTATACGATATTTATCGCACAATATCAGAATAGAGGTACACCGATGTAATCGATAGAGTACTATACAAAGAACAAAAAGCTCAAAAGTGGATGAAACGACTGCGGCTCTTTCAATTTGCGAAATTGCTAACACGTTCCGAATTAAATAAACTTTAATGACATGCACGAGTACGGTTGCGATTTCACGAATATTGGATAATGAGTACTCGTAGCGGACGTGATAAGCGAGATATTTCATTGTGCTATTTGGCTAATTTTGGATTCCTGTAAATGTAGCAAAGGACTGATCAGTTATCATTAACATTACTGGACATTGTTCTCCCTCATGAAGCGCCATAGTAATTCAGTTATATAACACTATAATTTAACTGCTGAATTATTGCTTGGACTTGCGTTGTGTTGAAACTGATATTTCAGCGAAGACATAATCCATGTATGCAAGCTTGTTTCCGAACTAAGAAGATGGAACTCCGAAATACTTGAAATTTTATAGCGCAAGGGACCAAAGGACCGGGCCCATTGTAAGGGAGCAGGAAACGCGGGCTACGCATCCGCATCAGTACCGTCAAAAGGCTCCGACAGCTCTTTTGCTCGCCCACCCTATATACAAAGACGATCTTTTTCAGCTTTTTGATCCACATAGTAATGAAGACTTGTGTAGATGTAAGAAGTTGTCTAAAATAAAATGGCACTCATTGACAGAATTCTCCACGCAAACAGCTTCAATAATATTTATGTAGCATGTTTTATTTAGTCGTAGTTACTTACGCGGGAAATTTTATTAGTTAGTGGATATGCTCCTTTTTAACCTAATTGGGCCGTAACCAGGGGAGGCAGATCGCGCGCTCTTATAGCGAGAGCTATAGCTTTCATGCGGTTCTTGAGCTTCTGATGGCTGATTGGAGGGGTAGAACGAAGAACATCTGCATAAGAATTATGCCCATGTTTATGGGCGTAGGTAAAAAGCCTCCAACTACTCGTTCACCGATAATACTAAAAGGAAGACTTTTGAAACCTGGTAAACAATAGAGAGTAGAGTACGAGGTAGTCCTATGCTGCATAATGGGTAAATCGGATCGGCATGAAGTGAGTCTCGCTCACATGATAGCTTCGTAAAGCGCTGCTAGCAGCTATACCGTCGCGTTTCGTGCCGTCTGTGAGCAGTTATTTAGCCGGCTATCCATTAAAAGGGAGGAGAAAAGGTGTGCCCTACTTTCACAGCATCTGTTAGGATATCTTAAGATCAGCGACGAACGATATCGCGCGGGGAAATCCCCCGGAAAGCGACGAATATATCCGCATTAAAGATTTCGTCGGCCATTTTGGGAGACATCTTGAAAATTTGACGATAGCTCCCGAGCCGTACATCTTACAGCATTAATTGACATATCTGACCGCTTAGTGCGTTGACTCCCGTCGGAATTTGGGGGCTTTGGACCGAGAAAAAGTCGATCTAAATTCCGCCATCATCATCGAGAAAGCTCAATTCCCACCACGGGGAGCCGTCGCAACTGAATCTGGCTAGAGGGATTCGGGAGTTACAGTGAATACAAATTTTGGCGGGCATTTTATTCCGCCATCTTGTTTTTGTCAAAATTGCAATAACTCAATAACGGAAAGAGCTGTGAGGCCGGGATTTTCTCCAGGGACGTCTCCGGGACAAGGGGTGCCCCTTCAATAACCTAAACAGGTAAATCCCATCTGCCAGTTCTTTGAGCTAAACCAGCACAACCAGTGCATAGTTGGCAAGATTCAATCTTGTACGAGCCCAAACACGAGTGTCTTGGGATCACAAAAATCGTAGAGAAACAAAGGGCTAGATAAAGTCCGCCATCCCAAGACTTCTGCATGGAATTTCAAAAACTACTTGGAAAGGGCTTAAAGACTAATTTACCTTAACTTAGGAAGGACCTTGAGATGTCATCTAAAGGCGCGAAGGGCACTGGAGCTACAAGAGCAGCACCTGAAGAGCAAGGCTCTGATAAACCCGACCAACCAGCGGAAGGACAGTCGGAGAAGACGATTCCCTCGACGTCGAGGGACCTAAAGCTACCGAAAAGTCTACCTGAAGCTTCTACCAAAAGTAGGAGGTTCCCGAGAGAGGAAGTGCTTACTGAGAGGACCCGCATTCGCCTAAAAACCTCTATATCGGAGCGATAAAAGGTATAGAACGCCCCAACCAGCACTTATAGATCTAGACTCTCTTATGGCGGACTCGGTCTTCCCTGACTCTGTAAACGACTTTGAAGACAGTGCAACAGTCTTTACGGATTTCTCGCTGGCCTCGTGTCGTAGCTGCCAGAGCATTATTCCCTGCCACCCAAAGAAGGGACCGGCAGTAGCAATGGATGAAGCAACTAAGCTGGCCAATGAAACCCAGCAGAGGGAAAAAAAACCGGTCTTCAGGAGGTTGGGAACATGCGTCGAGACTGCATGGCTACGGCTTTCGAGCCACTGCAGACTCCATATGAGACGGCCCTGGCCCTCTCAGACTCCGGATCCCGACTTTAGTACAATTTGGAGAGAGAGAGAGAGAGAGAGAGAGAGAGGTGTAGGAACGCGGTTGCAACTCAACCGAATAGAAAGGGCACATGCAAAGGAGAAGCAACAATTGCTGGACCTTGTGGCTCAAAACGAACGCCTAATAGAGAGTGCACTGGATAACACCAGTGACATCCGAAAGTGGCCAAACTTCGGACTAACCGATCCAATAATAAACATAGAGACGATGAAACAAGACATATAGAAACTAAACCAACAGACCAAGGAAACACATAACACAAAACTACAGGATCCACAAAACTTAACGGGCACAGTAATATCGGAAACGACACAAAAAAAATACAAACAGACTGGAACAAATCTCGAAACAGATAGGAGCTCTGAGGATGTCACTTGGGGAACACATTGGTAAAGTCGAAGCACTCACTGGAAAGTTAGCACAGGGTACTGACTCTGTTAGGATAATGCAGGCCATCAGAAGTGGATCCGCTAGATACGGCAAACCTTAATCCGTAAGCCACATTGCCGGCCATTGCTGAGGATATTGCCGAAATCAAGGAAATGCTCATAAACTCTACCCTATCGCAAAACACCGTAACAGACCCAACTAGGGAGGGAATCCCTCAAACAGGAAATGAAGTCGGGACTCGATAACGTTGCAGATGAGGTAAGAATCGCGGGGACCCCTACGTGGCTATCAGGCCCAATATGGAGAAGATGAAACTGGGCGTCGATACTACCGTAGACACGATGGCAGAAATTACTGCTACCGTAAGTGTGGTAGCTGAAGAGACAAGTTAGGAGCTGCGCACCGCCCTGAAAAAACCGGGGTAATCTATGTGCACGCCATAAGCATATCTGCGCAACATCTCAAAAGGAACACAGCACAAACCCTGTGGCTTACAATCCCGAATGTACGGTGGAGCAAAAATTTGCTATAATCTACACTGCTAAAGGCACAGCCACCATCAAAATATCAAAATAGTGCAAGTAAACCTGGGCAGAGGCTATGAGGCTACCAAAGAGCTAAAAAGGGAAGCAGAAATCCGAGGAACCTCACTACTCATCACCCAGGAGCCATACGTTGGAAACAACGGCTATGTAACCTCCATCCACAGGATCATACGTAGCACAAAAGCGGACTAGACCCCACCAAGTCAGCGGCCATAATCCTTGACAAAATTTTAGTGGCTATGGAGGACGTCTCGCTGCACAATACTAACATCATAGGTTTTAAAGTGTAACTCCGATCATTCTCGCTTGCGGTGATTGAGATCTACCTGGAGGGAGATAAAGAAATATAATCCTATCTGCACCGAATAAGCTGTGTGGTGGGGAAACTACTGGAGCAATACACTATCCTGGCAGGTGAAGTTATTGCCCGAAGCGTATGGAGGGGATGTGAGGGGGATAATAGCAGAAGAGCAGAGTTCACCCAAATGGTAACCCAGCTCAATCTCAAAATCATGGACAATGGTAACAACCAAACCTATGAACTTACAAAGGCGGAAAGCTATACAGATGCATTAATGACCAAAATTGGAAATTGGAGAGTAAACAGGGGCACGGCCAGGCCAACCTACCACAGACGGCTTGAATACGAGGTGGAACTGGAGCCAGGCCAGATCTACACACCGAGTCAAACAATGTGGGTCTACAACACAACCAGAGCCAAATAGGCAGAATTTAGTGCATCCCTCCAGGGCAAGCTCAGCGAGTACGATATTAGCGAGAGAACTATTGCTGAGGTTCAGACCGCTTAGCAGTTGGAAATCACCGAGGAATTGTACTCTAAAGCTATCAAAGAAGCCTGTGAGGATAAAATCATCAGGAAGACAGGATCGCGCAAGCCTACTAGCAGATGGTGAAATGATGACTTGGAAAATCTCAAAAGAACAGTAATTCTTACCGAAAGGAAGCTGTGACAAGCCAATGCCCGGAGAAGACAGTGCTTGATTGCCAAGCTGTAAGAAGGAAAACAGGCATACAAGGACCTGATCTCCAACTCAATCACATGGCTTTGGAGGGAATACTGCGAGAGACAGGACAGGCAGACAATGTGGCAGAGAGTGTTTAGAATAGTCCGAAGCACTGCCAAGAGGGAAAGGGATAGACTGCTAAGATATCCAACAAACTGCAGTGTAATCTTGGACCCTGATGACCCTGCCTGTCTGCTCGCTGACTCTTTTTTACCAAACGACGACCCCAAATACGACACACACTAGCACAAGGTAATAAGACGGTAAACAGATCTACTGTGAACAACCGAAACACATAACCATCTTCACGAGGCATGAGCTGGAACGGTGTTGGGAGGGATAAATCCTAGAGACGCCCCAGGATAGACGGGAATATGAAATACCTGGAGCACATCAAAGAGGTTACCCGTGAAACGACTGAGCTTTATAAATCTGTTAGCCGCTGTCCTATAGCGCAATGGAGGTTAAATCCTACAATAGCCAAGATTATTATTTACACTGCAGTGATATGCTGCTCTATCGAGCAAATATATGGAGACATGTTGCGGATAAGAAACAGATCATAGGAAGACTAAGCAAAGCCCAATCCAAATCAAGACAATCACGATCTGTAAAGCACACCTTACCGCATCACTCATCTCAGGATGCTTCCTCGCAGGGGTCCTTTTCCTAGATTTTAGAGCCAGAGATCAAAGAGCTCTACTAAGTTAAGGGACCTGACTGAGCTTAGGGACGACCTTCGTTGTATCTACACTGATGAAAGTAAGTTGGAGGGAAAAGTTGGTGGAGCTGCAATGTACTGGCACCATGAGGCTGAGCTGGGGCATGCTAAATCCCTACTGCCAGGATACCGTAGCGTCTACCACGCAAAGATGGTGGCTCTTACTGGCCACAATTTGGGTGGTTAGTGGTGGCCAGTAAGAGGATACTGCGTTCCGCTGCAATAATGAGTGACTCAAGAGCCTCTTTACAATCGGTGTCAGACCCCAACAAACTCAATACAATAGCTAATATAATTAGAAAAAACAAAATTAGCATCACGGGGAACGGTGGGGAGATTAAACTACACTGGGTGAAAGCTCATCATGAGGTAGCGGGAAACGAAAGATCGGATGAATTGACAAAAAAGGCGGCAAAAACATACAAGATTAGTTACGGGTCATGAATATGTATATGTATAGTATGGTCATTGGGGGCTGAGAGCAAACCTCTTTAAAAGGTAAGCTAGCTGACTCTCCGAACTGCACGTGGGACAACACATCTCTGACAACGATGATGCACATTTTCTAATACTGTACGAATATTAATATTTATTCAGCAAATTGAATGGAGTGTGAGACAACTTACCTAAACTAATGAAATGCAATAGACATCATGGCATGCTACTGCAATTTGCTAGAACTACAATGAGAGCTGTAGGAAGGGAAAACGGAGCCAGAATTACCTAAATGTAAAACCGGACACGACACCACAAGCTGAGAACCGTGCGAGTTTCGAGTCTGCAATCGTGCTGACACATGTAGTCAGCAGACCTGGGCATCAGCTGGGAGTCGTGACCTAGATAACATAACTAACATCATAAAAATAGCATTTGTACACACATCACCAACCACAAAAAAAAGGGTTACGTCCAAATAAATAGCACCAACTGATCGTCGACGTAGATACATGGAACAGAACATAGAACATTTTTGATTAAATGATGTAAAAATATTAAACAAATACATATTTTGACTAACATCATTTCACTTCTGAATCTGTTAACTCGGTCCTATTAGTCATAGCGTCACACTATGTAGCTTTCATCGATATATTTTTTTATTTAATAATGGGAAAACGTGTAATCGGAACCTATTTACGACTACTGACGTCCATGAACATTCACATAATTACTATGGCGATGTGTTGCCCTCCTTACTTCTCCCCAATTGGCCATATATGGACTGTCTAACACAATAATATTTTTTTATTTCTCAAACTAACTTTTCAGCATTATATTATTAGTGTAGATAAGCTTATCTTGACCATCACACCTGTTTCTATGATAAAATCTAGATTTTTATAGTACAAGGGGTAATCGGAGCTTTTTCACAACTACAGACACCATAGACATTCGCATAATATTCATGCAGGTGCCCTCCTCTCTTCCTACCATCTGTATTTAAAACGTTACTTTTCACCCGAGTCTTTTCAACCGACCTATTGGTCTATCTACAAAAAACATAGCGTGTAGCGTAGCAGCTACGAAGAACTAAATAAATAAAGAAAATCCTATAGGGTGAGACACTGAGCCCGTTAGAGGTCAATTAACAAATAATGTTAGTACTCAGTACAATCAATATTCATCACTGTATCCTAGATCAATGTACATCCAATGTGGTTATCGGTAGTTCACTATAGGTAACATGACCCACTAATGTTGTCATGGAATATCCGTAGTCCATGTTATGCTTTTCTGTGTTTTGTTTTATATTTCTGCTTTACACATAAATATCTTGCTTTTAAGAAGACTAATCGCTATCTTTTTTCGCTTATTCAATTTCCTTTGGATATGCCTTTGACGGAGCCCATTCGTAAATTATTTCACTTATTTTTACCCTTCAGAATATATTTGTATAATATTATATCTCTCCATTGATACTACATTATAAAGCTTACAGTAATAGCCATCTAAATTGTAAAAGTGGTAAGTAATCTCTCATAAAATTGTTCAGTGATCTTTGTCACTACAACGAATTCTACTTTAAAGACTATACTTATATATATACTTCAAATGATAAAACAGTATCTTATTTGCTGGCAGTCCACCCCGGCTTCGCACCGATATTCCACAAACATTGCAAAACTTCAAATTAAATGTATGACAGAACAATGTCGGGACAGCTAGTTGTTAATAAATTGTTCAGTTGTATACCAACTTACTTGGATATTGTTTTTCACACGTTTTGTTTGACATATAATTTTTCATAATGATTTAACGTTTATGGCAACATTATGTAGCAGTCAGAGCCAGTTCAATACAAACAGACAAATGCTCCACCTTTACAACATTAGTATAGATCATGGATTGCAAGTGGTTGTTGTTACAGGAAGTTGCTAAATGTTAACTCAGTGGAATATTCTTTAATAAATAGGGGTGTTAACATAAAATATGAATTGTTTAAGTAAAAATGTAGATATTTTATCCCAATGTAGAATACTGCATATTATATAATATATAATGGTATATCAAAAACACCGATGTTATTTCTCTCACATGTCACAAGATACAAATAAGAAACCATTCGTAAGCTCTAACAGATCTGGTAAAAAGGATATAAATTATAGTATTATGACGGTTTTATTTTTGTTGGTGTTGCGTTTCTTTGCTAAGGAAATCAGAAAAGGAGTAATCTTTTTGATTCCGTGATGCGTATTTTAATTATTACATTTGTATGTGGTATTTTCAGCGGTTACCTTGTAAATTGTTGATGGATTTCTAGAGAAAAATCTGCGATGAATCTGTTTAGAAATCAAGGCTTATGGTTGTCTTTAATATCCTGTCATGTACTGTCATTGTATACTGTACAGTTGTTGTCGCAAAGAAACTCATATGATTTGGATTAGTATATTATGACCGTTAACTCCCTCAGAGTCATCAGCAATGCCATCCCTATCCATTCTAAATTAGCCTTTAAATGATGATAGGTAATAAAACAATTTAATAAATTTTGTAATTTTATTTAATTCAAAACTATTCTAATTGAATTTCTTTAATAGAACAAATTAACAAATATTGATTTATCATATGTATAAGTTCAAATCTAATAATTAAATAAATAATTATTTTATTAATTTTATTTAAAATAAAAAAATCACAAATAAGTGTAAAATAAAATTTTGATGACCATACCGCTACAAGAAGGAAGAGGCCGAGCTCTTTTTTTCTCCGAGGGACCTCCTACTGATTGGCGGCACTTACCCAGCCTTAATAGTTCGAATGACTACGAAGGCTTTTATGTCTTTAGGTTTAGGGTAACGATAAGGGGACAGACCCCCACTTTTCCCGCAGATGGGAAAGAGGCCGAGCTCTGTCGCACGTGTTTTAAATAGACAAGTGCACGTGTTAAGTGTGGCAACACGGAGGTGATACTAATCAATTATTTCACTCATATATTTTTAAAATGTTATTAGTAGTTTAATAATTCAAATTACGATTTAACAAGTCATTTAAAAATATGAAATTATTAAACAAAGGTTTTAAAACTGTCTTTGAAACTATATTGAATAAGGACTAAACATACTTTCCTATTTCCTATGACAAAATGTTATACATTAACAATTCATAAATACTCGATTTTATCGGAAGTTGAAATTAATACAATTTAAACTGTTATTGTTATCCAAATTGGCAATGGGTAAAAAATGATGACGTAATAAATAATTAAACTTGGATAACAATATTATATGTGACAATAAAGACAAACGAACTACCTATTATGCTTACGTTTAAATATAAGTTTTACGCATTGATGTATCTGCGACGATAACCAATATGCAACGACATCTAGATTTGTTAACACTGAACTACTTAGAATAGTATTGATAATTTGATACTGTACATCGTCAGCAGCCATAATACGTCTTCTGCTTGACAAGGCCTGATACGACACAATGGCTAGTAGGTGCAATGGTTGTGGCAAGTTCACATCCACCGTACACAGAAAAAAATGTAAGCGTTGCTGCCTTGTATTCCATCGTGTGTGCTTAGTGAACTTCAGTCCCAGTAACACGTCGGCCCCAAAGTTCATCTGTAAGGGCTGTAAAGCAAATTATGGCAACACGGACACATTTGTATCCACAATCCAACAGCACCACCGGCATGGACGTAATGATGAAGGCGATCGACCTACTTCGCTCTGAACAAAGGAGTCTGTCTGTACAAAGGAGATGTATTTGTTTACAAGCGAAATGAGCACCATAAGAGACATTGGTAGACTTCAAAATTCGTATGAACGCCTTTGACGAGCGACTGCTGTGGGTAGATAAAAAGGAGAACACCGTCGAGATCACCAATGACACGAAAGCCGAGCTACGTGCGGAACTTAAGAACAGGGATCAAGACCTTCTTCAGAATGACATCGAGATCACTGGCGGAGCGCGACAGTGAAAACCTCTCGCTTGTGGCTGCGCTCATATAAAATAAACTGAATGTAGCGCCTGACGAGCGAGACGTAGTGAGCGTGCATCGTGCGGCTCCGCGGCACACACGAGCCCAGACTACATCCGAGCCGCCGACCGCGCGCCATTTGTGTGCGCCTGGCGCGACGGCATCTTCGCAACTAGTTGCTGAGATTGGCCCGGGCGAGGCGGGGTGCGGACACCGCTGGCTTCGACATTGACTCGTCGCCCTGGCGGTTCTATATTAAAGAAATGCTCACTCGGTTAAACCGATAGCTTTTTTACGCCGCTAGCACTAAAGCGAAGGAGGCGGCTTGGCGGTACATTTGGACTCGTGACGGCCGCATATACGCACGTCTAGACGAGGTTTCAAGTAATAAAAAATTTAGAATTAAGTCGATATCCAACCTAGATAAGGTTTTTGCTGTATAATATGTCTATTTCCTGTCTTGTTGTATCTCGTCGCGGCGTAGTCTCCTTAAGCGAGGGGTCACCCATGGGTCGGTACTGGGGCCCATTTTATTTAATTTGTACTCTGGAGACGTAAATAATTGCATAACAACATGTAAATACCATATATACGCTAATGACATATAAATCTACTTTTCATTCAAAACCACAAAGCTTGGCGGAATAGTTGCGGTTAATTAATGAGGACCTAACCAATACTTTTGACTGATCGAGGTCAAATGCACTGGTATTGAACCCGAGCAAAACTAGGTATAGAGTTCTTGGCAGTCGTCATCAAGTACAGCTAATTGAAAACAGAAACCCCTTAATTGAATTAAACCGTAATAGGATCGAGGGCATAAGCAAAGTTAGAAACCTAGGACTACTGCTAGATGAAAATATACGATTCGAATCACACGTTTCTAATATAGTTCGCAACTGCTTTTAAGGTTTTGTATCGAATTAGGGATTCGCTCAATGAAAAGCTTCTCATAGTACTATGTGAGTCATTGGTACTCTCCAAGATCAATTATATGGATATCGTCGTAGGCCCACGATTACTAGAACGTACTAAGAAGTCCATTCAGAGAGTTCAGAACGTTTGTACAAGATACTACTCCTACATAGCGCGACGAGATCACGTGACTCCGTACCGGGATCAATCATTCATCCTAAAAATTGAAAGCCGTAAGAGGCTGCATCTTGCCACTATGTTGATCGGCGTTGTAAAGCATGGAGTTCCCGCGTATCTGCACAAAAAACTTGAGTGCACAAGGAACGTCTACTCTACGCATTGCACAAGACGCTCCCACTACTCTCTTAGATTGCCTGCACACCGCACAGCCGCATTTAGAGGCAGTTTTAGGTCAAACTAAAGGTGAAAACCAGTGTCAGTGTCGTAAGGTCTGGCTTAAGCTAAAGTCCCACCATTTTGTGGAACGCGTTCTTGCCAACCTTGCTGCCTGTTAATGTTTTTTACGTTTCTTTTTTGTTTGCTATTTTTATAATTGTAAGGATGTCATCTTTTAATGAAGTTTTACTTGTTTATATTGTAGAAACGTGTTTTAGCAAGTAATTTTTTTTTATTTTATTATTTTATTTTGGTATATTTATGAGAATATTTTTTTCAATTGTAAATTCAAATTTCACTTTTTTATAGTATAAATCACACCGGTTTGGTATTTATACAAATAAAGTAATAATAATAATGTCGTCCTAGCCGAATTCGGTCAGGGCAACCATCTCATTTAAATGTATACAAGCATAACAGACGATTACAGAATATGCCTGCACTTTTTAATTATTTTGCAATGTTATTTGTTGCAAAGAGTAATATAGATAAAATCTCATTCATTATTTTTTATACGAGTATTATAAACGATAAATCGGAGATAAATTGCTCGTGCAACTATTTTACCTATTTATCGTAATTTCAGCTATTTTTGTAAACTTCACGTTATATTGTACGCTAAAAAATTACTATATAACCTAATATTTTATTCTGTTATTAATATCATATAAATTTCAAAAACGTACATTTTATACATCATCCCGATTATCAGACCTTATCGGTCCACGGCTGGAAATAGGCCTCTCTCAATGAACGCCAAGATGACCGATCACCTGCTACTAGCATCCATCCCGGACCGGCTACTGCAAGGAGATCGTCTTCCATATATTTCATACATGTGTTCCATTTAATATTATTATGTGGTCGTCATTTTAATACAAGATTCTGACTGTTCGTATCTATGGTACACCAGATGCACTGGAAAGCCGGATAAAATAGATAAATTTTGGATTGGAATTAATGACAAGTTATTCCATCAAGTAATATTATAACTCAGAAACAATCCACATCCTAATTTCCATGACCAGAGGTTCAGGCAAGGCACCTAACCCAGTTTAGGGCTTTTATAAGGCGTCGTCGGGGTCATCAAATGGTTTAGAGGCTCCTTGTACGACCAAGATCGATCCTTATCCGAAAAACGACCAATCATCGGGGTTTCCTGCTTATAGATCCGGACAACACATTGTAGGCGCTCGCAGTGTTTTTAACTGGCGTCACACCCTTGTTTCTAGTCCAACGCATTCAGCTCAAGTTGCACAACAAAATATTAGTTTAGACACATTTTTGTTTAGATTAGAAATATGGAGGAAGATTATTTAAAAGAATGATGAGAGAATACATAATGTGATAAGGATCTAAATAGGAAGCTCATGAATTAGAAAGCAGATGAGTTATTCTGTTAATTGAGGTAGCTATGAGAGAAGAAAATTAATTTTACAGATTAGTCCTTGAATAGTGATGAAGATTTTATCTAAAAAATAGAGGTGTTTAGTACAAGAGTCATTTTTTATCCGCTGTGGCCCACCCATTGTTAGTTAATTAATTATTTCCATCTAAAAACTGGTAGGAATAATGGTGCTACTCAATAAATAAGACTTCATATGACCACAAAAGTTTATTCATCATTTTATAATGGTTTGGCCATTGGAGTTGAGTTACGGTTCAAATTCAAGCCAGATCGGGCTGGATCGAAAAACGGTCTTACATAACATCACTGAATGTTTGTATATTTGTCTCTAATGTATTTTAAGAAATGTGCAAGTTTCATAGCTTGCGCAATACCAGACATGGTAATATAAACGCACGAATTTCTAACGTTTATTCACACATCCCAATCTATACTTTGGTTGAGATAAAATTAAGAGCGCGACGGGCATGATCGTTTCCAAATATTTTTTAATATTGCACCAGTTTGTTATATCCCTCCCATTTTTATTTTACGATATACTTTTTTCGTCTAACCTTCTGTAGAATATGACCCTTCAGTGTGATTTAATTCTTTGATGTAAATTCCAGATAATCACGTTAAGAATATTTTTAGACAGAGATTATGAGCTACGAGGCAAACGAGAAGGTTTGCAGTTACTACCGCAGCCCATATACATCTGCTAGACTCTTTCTCTCTTTCCTTGGAAACCTCTAATTCGTATCGGATCAAAAACGCCGAGGAAGACAGCTGGTTCCACAGTAAAGTGCGGTAAAAAGTGGCGTTTAAACCGCACTATTGTGAATTTGCGGACATCAAGGTGATGGACTTAGAACTTAGAATTCTGTCGCGATGCCCGAAGATGGATTTTTTCTGCTGTTGTTAGGCCGAACCATTCTTCTGAACAATCACCATAGAAAATACGGTAAAAGATGCACTTCGAACCGTCTTCTCTTCGTAGGACCAAAGAATCGAGCTGTCCGGAAATAACTTAGTCGTCGACGACTCGAGTCGCCCAACGTTGTATGCGGTCAAAAGGAACGATCTGATAGTGTGGGGCCTGCCCAAATGTGGGAGCTGTACTCCATAATATATGGTTGGACCTGTGCCTTGTAAAGTTGCAGCCTATGGGCTGGATTGTAGTACTGCTTTGCCCTATTGAACACAGAGAGTTTTTTTAAGCTAATTTAGTTTTCATTTCCGAATGACTGTGGAACTGAACGTTGTTATATACTTATATGTGTTGATGGTCGACATGTCGACACCAAGTATTACGATACTGGCTGAGGCAGAGAGGTAGGCGTTATGAAAAAGAGGAGAGACTAAATGAGTTGTTTCTTTACCGGTGTACCTCGTTAGGGCACCTCGAGCTAGTCAGTCCCGAACACTACCTCTGCAACTCCCGCACCAAACCTCAACCCCCCTGAATTTGGGACAGACCCTAGACATACAACCTATGATCTATACTAATATTCTAAAGAGGAAACATTCCATCGTTTGTTTGTTTGCATTGAATTGACACCGAAACTATTGGACAGATTTGAAATATTCTTTGCCATAAGAATTCTACATTATATATAATGAAGAAAGAATATATAAGATTTTCTAAAACAGTATAACTAACGGGATCAATATCAAAATTCTAATATTGAAAATAAAACATTAAATTAAATTCTTATAGCTACAGTAATTATGGACAATTAGCTCTCGTGATTAGAGTATATATTTTTTATTCTTGGAAATCAATTAATCCATGCCATACTCTATAAAATAGCCCTGTGGAGCTCGGAAGGACTGCTACTAGCATATACTCTCTGTAAACGAGCGCTCGTTTTGTACTACGTATATCCTCTGCTACGCCAACGTAGCAATGCTACGATGGCGCAGCGTGGTATGTGTAGCTAACTCCATTGTTTATATCAGGCGTGGCTTAGCTATATAAAAAGCTTTGGTTTCCTACGATAGTGATGCTGTTATAAATTGGCCGTAATATAAGGACGTTTTCACAACAACTTAATATGAAAAACATTTTAAAATATTGCCATAAATAAAAAATATGATCAAAGACAACCTGTATTTAACCGACTTCAATAAGAGGACATATCAATTCGTAGGGATCTTTTTATACCCTCTCAATAGTGTTGTCGGATACGGAACGCTCTTGAGCGTCATGATAATAATGATCATGAGCATTGGTAAATGTAGTAATTGTAAAATGAGGTAGCAAAACATAACAAGGTAACACGTAATTCACAAATTCGTATTTTTTCATTCTTAGGGAGCAGCAGACAGCAGAGCTGTCATTTTACGGCTAAAATGGTGAAGAGGGATTTGGACGTCTCTGTGCGTCCGCATCTAAAGTTTTTAGTATAGCTTATGAATAAATATTCATAAGAACATAGTGCTGGGGAGAGTAAGAAACAAAAGTAATATAATAATAAACCGACGGTGTAAGTAGGCATTTGAGGCCAATGAGCCGATATTACTTATAATTATTTCCAGCTGTATATAATATATTTATTTTTATAGCGACAAGTGTATTTTGGTGTTATTAGAGATGTTCTATTGGTTTCGGTTCCCCCAGAATAAAAAGAAAAAATATACCTTTATATTCATCTGTCAGGTTATATTCCTACGTGAAATGTACAATTTCTTAACAAAGTGTATTATCTCATTTTCCCAACCGTACCTTGTTTGTAAACAAGTGCGTAACATTGTAATATTATTCGCGAAGATAAAAATGATGAGCGCCCTTTTACTGTGAAAGACAACAACAACGCATCATCATGCCAGTTCCCTAACGGGGTAGACAGATATCGCTTAATATTTCAGACACTGAATACGTCTGAAATATTAAGCGATCGGCAGTCACACTCTAGCCATAATTAGATACTAGTACACTTATTATGCATATGTATGGCATTATTTACCTCCTCCCCTATAATGGGCTACCGGAAAGTAGTTTCATGCTCCATTACAGCCGAAACACAAAACACGATCGAGGATTTACCTCACGCTCCCGAAATATTTGCATAGCAACTATGCAAATATATGCGACCGTCGGTAAACAATATATTTCTCATTTGCCCCTTATAATATAAAAAGAATTGACAGACGTTAGCAATTGATTGTGATGATTATTCAACTATTGTCATAATCAATTATATAACTCTCAAAAAAATATTCATCCAATTCATCCAAAACTTTTATCGTTTTCATGAAACTTTGTGTGAAATTCAATAAAGCTTGAACAGTCTTGTAATTATTTGTTTCCACTGGGTGAGGGCTATCTACGTAATGCTAACAACAATTATTAACAATACGTGTATATTAACAATACGTATATATTTACAATACGTATATTTTAAATTCCAAGGAGGCGTATAAACCACACGCCTCCTTGGAATTTAAAAATTTTTGTTTAGGTTTTATCAATTCCAAATTAACTAAATTCTATTTGAATACATACTCCATTTCATCCATAACATAATAGTGTTTGGATCTTGTCATTATGTAGGATAGATTTCTAAAATGTTAGCTATGCCAATTGAAGTGCAGTTTAAAAATGGAACAACCTTTACCTAATTCACCCTCGTCACGTTCACATTGGAATGTTTTATTTGTAAAACGAGGCAAATCTGAAATCAGAATGCTTAATGACTTGCGATGCATATTAATATCCACACCGTTGATAATTTTGACAGATGCACTTTGTGGCCACCGGCAACTTACAGTCTCAAAAAACGTATGTAGCAATCACTTTTAAGACAGGTACCTTCCTGGTCATGCTGGCCCGATTTGGCTGCAATATTCTTTTTTTCGTTCGAAACAAAAAATAGGAATGAAAACTAAAACATAATAAAATATGACATCTTTTCCACTAAATAAATTATATCGTTTTCACGATTTTATTTACATGAAAGATTACTCAAGAATTCAAGCTATTCTTTGCAGCTGAATTATTGGTTGAGAAGAAAACCAAGCATCAGCGACGTAGACCCAAGTACAAATTACCGATAAGATGCTTGCGATCGCATTCGTTGTTGTTTACACTCTCGTCAGAAAAAATATAGTACCGTATATTGTGGGGTTGATAATACTTTGTAATTGAAATACGGCTTAGTACGGCTTTGATCGGGATTACTAAGTGCCTTTAATTGTAATTAATCATTGTATATGTATAATGTTGAAACGTCAAAGGGACTCAATAATTGTAGTCAATTTATTTTAGGATAATACCCGTATATATTTTTTTCTCATCCACTGCTGGTCTTATTGTTTATCATGATTGAGTACCAAGCTTTTTTCGATACACAACGATTGAATTCTAAACATTAGTTAGAAGATCGGTCAACGCTATATTCCGTTTTGCAATTATGCTACTCGAACATTGCAGTTGGCGTCGCAGCGGGTGAGGATTACGTAAATAGTTGTAGAATCCTAGTTTGTTCCTTTAAGCTATAGAAATATATATACTTACCTATATTATATATGTGTAGGTTTCACTCTGTCTCTAGAATATGGATAAAAATGCCCTCCCTCGAAAGTCGTTGATCCTATGTTTTTGGTGCTTAATTAAATTCGTGAGATTTGTAACAAATGAATTTTGATGTAGTCATTTGCTGGTAAAAAGACTATTGGCGACACATTATGCTTATAAGAATAGAAATTATGATTAAACAATTAATTTTACGAGTTTTTATTACTAGGTAACAAGTTATGGCCTATTATTTGCCAAACATATATAATCAAATATTTCACCACCCCTGATTGGATTATTTCAGGCTGAATGTTTTGAAATAAAAGCTTTGACAAAGCTACCATCTTGTCAATTTCCTTATTTCAGATTGGAATTACTTACATAAGCGGCGATGAAATCCATTAGAGTAGTTTTCATATACTAAAATTGTTTTGCTACGTTGACTTTAACACAGACAAAGTTACGATAAACGTAGAACTAACGTGTTTCGATGTTTGTCTGGGCAAATCGCCGCAAGTATTAAACTGCTACATTCTGGAGACGACCCTGGTAGCTTTCAGAGCAATACACTAAAATATATTAGGTTACCCTAAGCAATCAATTGTGCTATATAATAAATCTATATCCTAAAAAAGTAACAATGTGGACTTTCATACATTGTCGAGCAAAGTGTAAGGAAGTTGTTAGAGCAATACGCGATGCAGTGTTACAGTAGAAAAGACACTTAAATGACGTAGACTTTGGCGAACTGTTTCCTTCATTTCATTCAATAGGAGGAAATATATATTTTAGTTTAATACTTTTGTATTAAACAATTGCCTCCTTATGCTACTAATCAAACTTCGATTGGTAGCATAAGGAGGCATACGCAGGTCGGGGTATTTTGGTGACTACAGACGACCGTAAACATCCAAACCCCCCTCCAATGGGCACACGAAGTATGATGGCACAGCTGTGTGTACCACGTGACGTAGTGTACCATGTGAGCGAGAGGTACCTTCATGGTCACACTGGCTTAATTCGGCTGCACTGCAGGCGTTACCTAGTACTGAAGAGTTCCTTATAAAGGTTTATTTTAAAATTATTCTATTTCTGTCACAGTAAATTAGTGCGTTCAAATAAAATAGCATTCTCAACCAAGTCTAGTCTTCACTTAAAACAAAACAATGCTATGCTGAAGCGTCAGATTTATATTTCCTGTAAATATTTTAGTTAATATCTGAGCACAACTCCAGTTTGAGCCGGCTACGCTTGTCAGATGAGATTGTGATCTTAATTTTATCCCTACTTGACCGTTTGTAGTTCGGCAGAGCAGAATATTACTCTTATAATATTTCCTTTGATATTTATGAGGTAGCATATTATTATATCTAGTTGTCTGTTTACTGCGAAAAAAATGTGTCTTTTTTTGTAATTTTATCCGCTATCGTTACAGTCGCATTATTGTTACGAGCTAAATATACTTTTTTGGGATAAGACGTATTTTACTTAAGATATCAATACTACTTATTCTGAGAATAAGTAGTATTATCGTAAGTTAAAGCATAAGATTATTAAGCAATAAAGTTAAACATAATCAAACAGTGAACGATTATGGAACGTTGTAGCGATGCAGTTTAAATTATTTCGTTGTTCCTTCTGTCGGAATAATTCAACTGTGTAAGTGCTTACGTAACTGCCGTTGGGCGATCTGTAGCGATAACATTTTGAGGCATTAGGTAAAGCTTAGTTCATAATTCCTTTCTTTGTTAGTTTCATTAGCGGATATTTTTGTTATTCATCTCTTTACTTTTAATAGGTTTCCACAATTCCCTCCCTTGGACCACTAGCAACTACAAGCCTCACGATAAGCTTAGGTCCGAAAAAGAAATATGTTAAGATATTTTTAAAGATGCCAATCATCATCAGACCTTCTCCACAGAGCGCTCTTAGTCACGACCACGTGCCACTTACATCCAGCGGCTCCCCGCCACCTAAACCAAGACGCCAGTCTATCGTGTAGGAGGTCATCCCACACTCCATCTTCCGGTGCGGGGCCGCCACTTGAAAACTTTTCTTCCCCAACGGTTATCGGTTCTTCATGCAATGTGGCCTGCCCATTGTCACTTTAGCTTACTGATTATCTGAGTTATGTCGGTTTCTCCGGTTCTCTGGCAGATTTCCGAATATTCCGATATTCGGAAATCTCTGGGAATATGGTCCGCCATATCACCCAGAGAAATACCAAGCATAGTTCTTTCACGCACGCTAAGTGACTCCGAGTCTGTTTAAGGGGAGATATTTGGCGGCCAGGTCTCCGTTCCATATGCCAACACCGGCACCACACACTGGTCGAATATTTTCTTAAAGCACTATGATATTTTGAATTGAATTCGGTGATCGACATCTCCCTTGAAGTTGTATTTACCTAATTGAAGTTTTTGTACGCGTACTTATCAACAACTTCAGGAACTGAGTTTCCCATGTAAACTGGTAGAAATATCATGTGAACATTGGACATGACTTTAGTCCTATCCAAGTTCAGTCTAAGACCTATCCGCCGGGAAACTCTATTGAGTTCACCAAGCATCTTGCTAAGGTCTTCCAGGGGTTTGATTCTACCATGTCCACGATATCGTCGGCGGAACAAAAGTGATATATTCGCGATTGATATTGATGCCAAGCCCTCTTCAGTACAAAAACTTGAAGACATCTTCCAGTACAGCAGCGAACAGCTTTCGAGAGATTTTATCTCCCTGTCTCACACCTTTCTGCAGCTGGATTGGCTTCGAGTTCTGATCCTGTAATCGGATCGATGTTGTGGCTTCTTTGTACAATCACTTCAACACTTTGATATATCGAAAGCCGATTTGGCACCGCTGTTATGACTGTAGTACCACCCACGTCTCAACCTTTCGGTTTGAGTTTCGATTGTCGAAGGCTTTCTCACAATCAACAAACGCTAGCCATAAAGGCCGATTATACACTTCCGTTTCTTGTATAATTTGGTACAGCGTGTGGATGTGATCTACGGTACAAAAGCCTTTACGGAAACCGGCTTGTTTCCGATTGTTTGGTTGGAAGTCGTCAAACCTATACGATACCCTTGAAAACAACTTATAAACGTGGCTTGGATGTGATGTAGGTCTGCAGTCCTTCAGCAAGTTTTTATCACCTTTTTTATACAGAAGGACGACTACACTTCTGGCTCGTGCTTCTGGAACAGAGCATTCGAGAATGATGAAAATAAATAGCTTGTTGAGCTCCCCTGTTGCCTTCTTGTTCTTCACTTGTTTCAGGGCCAAACGAATGTCGTACAGGCTGATGTCCGGGATATCTTGATGAGTTTGGCTCAGGGATCTTTAACCAAATAAACAACAGGTCGTATTGAACAGTACAGCCGTCCATAGAACTGCTCTACTTCTTGATGGTACAGCTGTCCGTAAAATTATCTACTTCTTTATGTCATACCTACCTACCTCTCTCTCTTCTCTACCTGTGTCAAAGTCTCAGCCTTGGATGAAGTTAACTTGCCTCCTTAGGTCCTCAATTTCATCAGCTGGGTCCGGCCAATACACAGGTCCCTAGATGACACCTATTTCTCTATATCATCGCAATGCTTTGGAGACTTGTCTATATTCCTTTCATTGAATGTGAC